>QTSX02002254.1:0-250901 GCA_014839935.2 Entomophthora muscae
GTCCTGGAAGAATAATCTCTACTAGTTGTGGCTAGAGAGAGGCGTGGAAGTACTGGAAGACACAAAGACAAAAATGTGAATATAACTTAATTTTTATTGATGAATAATAAATGTAATATATTGTGATTGACATACAACAAAACACTACTAGGATGGTAGTATCACTTGCCATCAGTATGAGTGGGGCAAGTAAGTTGCGCAGAATCAAGAAACTGAAAAATTTTATTTCCCAGTTTGGATATAGACTCATTTTAAGGGGCAAACACAAAAGAAAGAGATTTTCCTCAAAATAACATATTGAAAGCAAAATCAAAACATGGTGAATGGCAGCATTCACAACATTGCCCCCTCTAGATTGGCCTTAGGAGGGTAGTATTTGTGGGGAAAATTGGCATGTACTTGGGCAAATGGATAACCACTAGAGAGGAGTTTCACAGTGTACTCTGACCCTTGTTTGAAGGTCCCTTCTAGAGGTCCAACTCACAACATATCTAGCTTATGAGTGCGTCCTCCTACTCTGTACTGATAGTAAAGAATGTGGTCCCCAATGTTGAACTCAGGCAAGGGAGATTCTCCAGCATTGTTGGGAGAGAGCTCAAGCATCTTGGTCTTATATGCAGACATGTAGGCAGTGGCCTGAATATCAATGATACAATTGACTAGATCTTTGATATTGTTGTCTGGGTTCATGGCCTTACTAGAGGAGAGTAGGGGGCCCCCAAGAGCAACAGAGTGATGGCTTCATGACCATACTTCATAGCAAAAGGGGAATACCTGGTGACACAATGTTTGCTAAGGCAATAGGAAAAGAGATCAG
Source organism: Entomophthora muscae (assembly GCA_014839935.2). NCBI lineage: Eukaryota > Fungi > Entomophthoromycota > Entomophthoromycetes > Entomophthorales > Entomophthoraceae > Entomophthora > Entomophthora muscae. Next base: position 818 of record QTSX02002254.1, read on the forward strand.
CAGGTAAGTATAGATCCCAGTTTGCAGCATCAGAGTAAGTGAGCTTCCTCATGATAGAAACCAGAATTGAATTTACACTCTTGACTTCCCCATTGGTAGAAGGATTATAGGGGGCAGAAAAAGACTGGTGAGACCCCAAAGCCTCAACAACTGAGGTCACTAACTTAGTATTGAAGTTATTCTCATTATCAGATAGTAACACTTGAGGACAACTATAGCAAAAGAATACATCCTGTAGCAGAAAGGCGGTGGTTGTTTTGGAAGTAATGTCTTTAGTAGGGCAAGATTCTACTCACTTGCTAAAATGATCAACAGCAATTAGGATAAAGTGGCAGCCAGAGGGGGAGCAAGGAAGAGGCCCTACAGCGTAAATGCTGACAGTGTGAAATGCATGTTGTGAGGAGACTAGCTTGAACTTGTGAGAGGCATTGCGTGGTCTCTGGAGCTGGCAGTCATGGCAACTAGAAATGACATCTGGGATCAGTAGGCAAAGGTTTTCCCAGAAGTAGTTTTTCTGAAGCCAGGCATAAGTCTTAGCAACGCCTCTGTGTCCTGTCTCCTTATGAGTTTGAAGCACCAATAAAAGGCAAAGACTAGGCTGTACATAAGGTAGGTAGCAGTCTTGTACTCTCTTGAAAAGCTGTTTGTCAAAAATGAGTGTATCTTCAGATAGCTTTGATAGGGCAATACAAACTTCTTCTGTCTTGCTCTCCCAAGAGGAAGGATATCAAATTAGTTCATATAGTCAATCAGCCTCAGCAGGGTGTAGCGCAAGGATGGGCATCCTGGACAATCTGTCAGAGTTTTGATGTTGAATCCCAAGACAGTGCAGCACAGTGAAGTTGTAACCTTGCAGGCAGAGAGCCCATCTAGCTAGTCACCCTTCTGGTTCCTTAAGTTGTTGTAACCATTTGGGTGAAGCGTGGTCAGTAACCACAGTGAAATGGGTGCCATACATGTAGTGGCAAAACTGTTTGACTACATGCAACATGGCAAGACATTCTTTTTCTGTAATGCTGTAATTCTTCTCATGCTTGTTTAGGACATATGAGGTATAAGCTACAAGGTGCTCCACACCTTCATCTTCCAGTTAAGCCTAGATGTCTCCAATGGCCAGGTTGCTAGCATCAGTATATAAGATGAATTCCTTATCATAGTCAGTATATACTAGAATGAGAGCCTCTTTGAGTTTTTGCTTGAGGGTCTCAAAGGCTTGTTATTGGCTGGCGTTCCATTCAAAAGGGAAATTACACAACAGCTGGAACAAGGGCTTGCTAGTGTCAGCAAAGTCAGGGATTAATTGTCTGTAGTATCTCATCATGCCCAGAAAGACTTGAACTTCTTGCAGATTGATGGGCAGAATCATTTTTTCAATAGCTTCAACTTTCTTAGTCATGGGGCGGATTCCTGTCTGAGTCATCTCATGGCCCAAAAATTCAAGGTGTTCCTTGAAGAAGGCGCACTTAGATGGCTTTAACTTAAGCCCAGCTTCACAAATCTTTATGAACACCTCCTTGAGATGATCCAAGTAATCAGTGAAGGTGGTGCTGAAGACAGTTATATCATCTATGTACACTAAAACACACAAGAGCTTCAGATTATGGAGAATGGAATCCATGGCTTGTTGGAAGGTAGCTGGAGCATTTCAGAGTCCTTGCGGCATTTGAGTGGGCTCAAACAATCCTTCCAAAGTGATGAGCGCAGCCTTTTGCCTATCCTCAGGAGAGAGATTGACTTGCCAGTACCCAGAGTCTAGGTTCATAGCAGAGAAGAACTTGGAGCCCCCAAGGCGGCAGAGAGCATGATCAATGTGTGGTAAGAGATAGGAATCCTTTTTGGTTAAAGAGTTCAATTTTTGGTAGTCCATCACAATACAATGATCTCCATCCTTTTTTTTAGTATGAGTAAGGTGGAGGCCCAAGGACTTTGGGAAGGAGATAGTAGTCCAGCGTCTAGAAGTTGTTTGAGCTCTTTAGACACCTGAGCGTCTTTTACACAACTGCAGCAATATGGTTTAGCGCAGAAGGGGGAGCGTTGCCAGTATTGATCTGATGAATGACACCTTTAGATAGACTATAATCCATGCTATCTTAAGCAAAGATATCTAAAAATTGGTCTAGAAAATCAAGAATCTCCTTCTTTTGTACAGGGGATAGCTGTGAGAAATCTTGTGCAGTGAACAAGGATAGGACTTGGGGCTTGTCTTCAGGTAAATTAAAATCCTGGAACATACCAAAGGGATGTAATGATAGGATTTCAGGAGCATTTAAAAACTTGCCATAGCCAAAAATCTGCCTTCTAGACACATGTATGGGGAGGGCAGTTAAGTTGGTGACAAGCAATTGAACAGGGTCCTTATGAGAGACGTCCAAGATTCCCGGGCATAAGTAGGGCTCATTGCATCCTAGTGAGGGAGGAGAGTATAACTCTAGAAATGTACGCTCAGGCAGCTCATATGATATTTGGGAGTCCAGGATAGCTTGAGATCCAGGAGGAATAGTCACTGCAGAAGTGGCTAGGAGAGGAATCCCCTCAGCTGCAGGGCAAGCCATGGGATGACACTTCATGTTGGATGAGTGGGTACAGTATTTTAGGGTGAAAACACTAGTGGGCTATTCTAAGGCACATGTCTTGAGAAGCTTCCCTGGGACTTTACCAGGCTCTTCAAAGATCATAGGGACTTTGTACCCTAGGATGGAGAGTTAACCATCCTTCAAGTTGATGATCCCAATGTATTTCCTAAGGAATTGAGTACCAACTAGGAGGTCATAACTCTCATTCTCCAAAACAATGGCAGACGCAACCAAGAGTAGCATGTCGAACCGCATGGGAAGAGCAAAATAGGCCCCTATAGCACAAGTCATGAATAGCCCAGCTGTACCATACAACTGGTGATAGTTAAAGATGGGGGCAAGTTTGAGCTTCTTGAAAAGCTTCAATGAGAAAATATTAAAAGGAGATCCAGTGTCCAAGACAGCCTTGATTTTCACCTTTTGGATGGATATTTCCACACAAGTGGTAGTACAACCAAAGGGAAGAAAGATGGCCAGGATGTCCTGGGCTTCTGCTAGCTCTTTGTCCCACTTTATGATCATACATCTCAAGCCCAGGAACTCCTTATTGACAGTATGGAGAGGAAGCAAGACTAAAAAAATCTTGAATACAGTGTCAGCAACTTCTGCAGCTTCCTCAGATGACTCTACAAGCACAGGAAATCTCTTAGCTTGAGTGAGGTATGGACAAGATACAACCTCTTTGGCTTCAGACAAAGGCTCAGAAGTTGTTGTAGTTTTCTAGAGTGTAACTTATAAGGGACCACAATGGTTTTGGGGACAGCAAGAACTAAACACCCATAGGCATTAGAATTTTTAGTATCTGAATCATCCATATCAGAGTCTTCAGAGATATCATGGAACATCATAAGAATGGGTGGTGCCTCAGATTCAGCAGGATTAGAGTCTGCAATTGACAGGGGAATTGGAGGAGACTAGGAAGGATTTTCAACCAAGAGTGTATCTACCTCTAAGTTTATGTCCTTTTCCTTCCTGCTCTTTGGGATCAGCACCTTCAACCCGTGATTGGTACAGACTCAAGAGTGATGACCTATCTGTCCGCAGTTATGTCAACCTTAGCGTCTAGGAAGATTCTGGGAGCTCACAGTAATAATTTAAGGGCCAAAGTAGGAAGAACCAGAATTAGAGGCAGCTCAATTCTCACGCACAACAGCCTTAGAATGGATAAAGTGCATATCTTGCAACAGTGTCTTTATGCTCTTCATAGAGGACAGAATGTCCTTGTGAGCTTTAAATAAAGGCACAGAAGCTGATTAACTTTGAAGGCTTGGTTTCAAGCCATGTAAGCTTCATTCACTGTCAGCTGGTTATTAATTGCTGTCCTTCCATATAGAAATTGTCTGCAAGCTTGGCAGAAGTCTCTTTGGGTTTGAAGGCAGTGTGCATAAAAGATTATTTCTTTACTTCCAAGCTATTATTACCACCAAACTTATTGATCAGAAGCTGTTTCATTTTTTCCCAAGTCTCAATTGTGGGCAGCTCTGGCACCACAACCTCCTATCAGGTCAGTGCAGGAAGGTTAAAATGTGCTCCTTCTTAACCTCATCAGAGGCTCATCATATGGCTGCTTTGTAAATGGTCAGAAATGCTGCAATGATAAATGGTTTAGGGTCAAAGACTTGTTTAAAGTTAGGTTTGGAAGTAGCTTTGGGAGTAGGGTCACCATTGTTACTATCTAGCTTATTTTTTACGCAAGGAGAATTCAGCTTCTGATTCCAAAGGGGTTTTTGTGCCCACAGCTGGCAGACACTCTCCTCAAGAGTAGTCAAGGTCTCAGAAGTGTGGGCACCCACATTGTTGGCCAGTTCAGTCTGTTTTTCAGTAACATCTAAGCGCTGCACATGTGTGGCTACCACAGTAGAAAGCTCAGCCAACCAGGAGGTCAGGGAAGGTCTCACTGAGGAGCAGGGGGCAAACCTGATTATTACTGAGTCAATTAAAGCACTCATTTCTTGAACTTCCTTATCAAGACTGGAGTGGTCTTGCTTCAGGTGGTCCACTCCATTGGATTGAGAAATCAACTTTCTAGCACATTGAATTTAGGGGTTCCCAGGCAGTTAGGGCAGCAAACATCTTTGTTAATAACCTTAACTGGGCTAGAGGCAGTCACCACAATCTCACGTAAAGTGGAAATTTCTTGCTGTAGCTCAGCAACTTGAGTTGTCAAAGCAAGCACCTGAGGATCTAGTTGTGGTGACTCTACAGGATGTTTCTAACTGCAGATAGACACTCGTAGCTCTCAAATGGTGTCCCATAGTTTCTGCTCTCAATCTTCCAAATCATCAGAAGGGGGAGAGGGCAGAACATCTGGCTTGGGAGTAGCTAATTCATTCACTTGACTCTGGAGTTTGACTATAGCAGCAGTGGTGGCAGCTCTCTCTTGATCAAACGCTGTACTGAGTTCATTAAGGCCGTTAGCAGTATTGTCTGCTACCTGCTGTAGTTGCTCAAATGAACACGTGCTGAATGCATCGAGCTTCTGCACAAGTTGTTTGAAATTGGTGAGATAAGTGTTCAAGGTGGAATCTAATTGAGTTTGCCAGGGTTGTTCTAGCTGGTGAAACTTGTGTAGACACTCCCTGACGTATTTGGGAATAGACTGGTGCATTTAATTGATAGAATTAACCAAACGGGTCCAGGATGTAACAGATTTGCACTGATTGTCTGATACCAAGAAAAACAGGGAGTGGATCCACTGTTGATAGGCGGCAAACTGATCCCAGTGATGAGTAACAGCTGCTTGTAGGGACGAGATTTCTTGAACGTGGAGCCCCAATACCATTTTAAGGGTGGGCTAAGACAGGATGCACAAAGAATGATAGCAGGTGCTCAGTGGAGCCAGCCGCTGAGAGGAGATGTTGTGGAAATTGAGGAGCCACAATTAATTTGTAGTATTCAGTACAACTGAATTACAGCTGAAGACAAGGGATGGCTCCTTCACAGGCTATTGCAAGGGATACTGCCATGACTTGCTCTAAGTCAGGGGTACCCATGGGGTAAGCAACTAGATGGGGACCATTCCCATGGTTCAGTACAGTAGGGACAATAGGCGGGTTGGCAATGTCTTCTTCAATAGGAGGGCTGGTAATTTCAGGTGAAATCAGCTCTTGTATAGGCAGAGGCAAGGGACCTGAAAATGTGGATGTGAAAGGGATAAACAAGGGGCTTACAGCCCCTGTAGTGAGCACCATTTTTGTTGTGTTCTGAGACGCAGCACAGAAACACAACAGGGAATCCTAACCTTAGGATTGGATTTGTACTAAGTCTTGGTTAGATGGCAGGGAAGGCTATGTGATTATCTTGCAGCCCTGGAAGAATATTCTCTACTAGTTGTGGCTAGAGAGAGGCGTGGAATTACTGGAAGACACAAAGACAAAAATGTGAATATAAATTAATTTTTATAGGTGAATAATAAATGTAATATATTGTGATTGACATACCACAAAACACTACTAGGATGTTAGTATCACTTGCCATCAGTATGAGTGAGGCAAGTGAGTTGTGCAGAATCAAGAAAGTGAAAAATTTTATTTCCCAGTTCAGATAAAGACTCATTTCAAGAGGTGAAGACAAAAGCAAGAGATTTGTCCATAAAATAACCCATCAAAGGCGAAATCAAAACAGCATGAATAGTGGCATTCACAGCAGACAACATCTTAGTATAATCCCCTGATGAGGGATCACATGCCACCTACCTTTGTGCTGTAGTGGAAAGGATCCAAAAGGCCAATCTTGTCATCAAACCAAGCAAATGTGAGTGCTTTTATGAGTAAGGTTTCCTTCTTAGGAAACTGATCTTGTAGAAAGGCCATGTCATTTTTCCTGACAAGGAAGCTGCAATCAGAAACTGGCAGACCCCAACAAAAATTATTCAACTCTGCAGTTTCTTGGGAATATGCAACTTCTTGAAATGCTTCACCTCCCACTTTTCAGAAACACCAGCCCCCCTTTACGCTTCTAGTGAAAAAAGAACTCTGGAATGGTCTGCACAATGTGATGCTGTGTTCAATGCTATCAAGACTATCATGTGTTCCAAAACCATGCTCTGCCATGCTGATGGCTCCAACCCTTTTATCTTATCCACAGATGCCTCTAAATTTGCCATTGCATTGGTTCTTCTACAAACTGCTGATGACAGGCTAGAATACCATGTGAGCTATTTCTCTAGGAAAATATGATCCAAAGAGGTCAGCTGCATGATCTATGACAAGGAGTTATACACAGTGGTAGAGTCTAAGAAATATTGGCTTCATCACCTTTGCTCAGCCATACACCCATTTACAATAAGGAAAGACCACAAAGCCCTGTTGTATTACTGTGAACTCTGTCTCTTAACTGAACGTCAGACCAGATAGTACAAAGTTCTAGTCAAGTTCAAATTTAAATATGAGATTATCAAAGACATTGATAACTATTTGGCGGCCTCCTTCAGTTGTAACCCAGCATTCCTCCCAGACGTTAAGGCTGAACAAGAATTCAACAAAAAAGTTCATGATTCCCACCAGTGCTTTTCTATCCTCTCTCCCATGGAAACAATCTTCAACCAAGTGTTCAAGAACCCGCTATCCCAAATCTGTTAGCTAGAGTTAATTTGCTGCAACCTTTAGACAAGCAGTACCTCCAGTTGCTTAAGATGATAAGTAAATCCACTCCCACTCTTGCTACAGTTCTGAAGATAGTATCATACTTCACAACAGTCGCATGTGGGTACTTGATGGAGCTATTTGCTTGGAAATTGTCAAGGCCCACCATGACAACATATTAGTTGGTCAACAAGGGGAAAAAGTTCACAGAGATAATATGTAGTCTTTTTGATTGGAGAGGTCTCACATTGGATGTAGCAAAGTATCTGAAAGGCTTTGTGGTTTGTCTAAGGCCAAAGTCATCCCGTCTCAAACAGACAGGCCTACTGATCACCCTACAAATTCCAAACAGTACATGGACATCTCTTTCCATTGATTTCATAGTAGAACTTCCCCCATCAAATGGCTATGATGCAATTATGGTTGTAGTAGATTGTTTCACAAAGATGGGTCACTGCATCCCCTTCCAAACCACAATCACACCAGTACAGATGGCCAAACTGTTTGTCAACAATGTCTTTGCTACTCATGAAATCCCCCAAGAGATCATAAGCAACATGGTTTCTTAATTCACAGTACAATTCTGGGTGGAATTCTCCAGCTTTCTTGGCATTAATTTATGCAGATCAACAGCCTACCACCCCCAATCTGATGGCCAAACAGAGAGGTTGAATCAATGTTTAGAGACGTTTTTTAGATGCTACTCTAACACTGAACAAGAAAACTGGTCTAAAAACATACCAATGGCTCAGTTTGCTCTCAAAAATGCCCACCACTCCTCATCTGAGGTATCCTCATTCTACACAAATTATGGCTACAACCCCCAATGTAACTTTGGCTCACTCTCAGGTAGAAAAGTGTAATTAGCATCTTCACAGGCAGCAGCCTTAAAAAATCATAAAGAAGTTAAAGAGTCCTTGACTCATGCTGTGATAACTTACAAGGCTTATGCAGACATGAAAAGAAGAGAGGGTCCAGTGGACAAAATTGGCAATCAAGTACTAGTTGACTCCTGGAACATGCAACTAAAGATGCCCTGCCAGAAGCTAGGTCCCAAAAGGGTAGGTTCATTCAGAATATTAAAGAAAATTGGATCATCAGACTACCAACTGGACCTCTCTCCCTCCTTCCACATCTTTAGCATATTCCATGAATGCCTCTTAACTAAGTATGAAGGCCCCCCTGTATCTACTCCTGATCCCATAATGGTAGATGGACAACTGGAATATGAACTGGAATCAATAATTGCATCCAAACTATCCTGTAAGAGTCTGAACTACTTAGTAGCTTGTAAGGGATACCCGGCCTCAGAAAACTGTTGGATCCCCCACTGCAACCTCACTCACGCCCAATAAATGCTCCAGGAATTCCACAAGAACAACTCCCAGGCAGTATGTCTAGTAAAGGCCACCCTAGCTGCCATGAAACTTCCTCCTTCCCACAAGAACTATGCACTGGTAGCACTCCCATGAGGAGGAAAGTCCCTGTTACCAAAGAAGGAGAGTAATTTCATGGCCATAGTTTTCCTGGGTGTGGCTCAGCTAAAGCACTGCCACCAAGGAAAACCCAGCATAAAGCCCTGCCCTCTTGCAACAATTGTAGATTTAAATCTAATGATCAATCACAAGTGGGTGGTGGCACAGGAAATTGGATCAGAGTGGGAAAGGATGCCCTACGCCCAATTTCCCCTCCTTTGACCTTTTGGTCTTCAAATCCTGATCTCAAAGGAGGTTATGTTATAAAAGTAACATTTTCAATGCCCCAGGCGGGAATCAAACCCACTCCTAGCCACCAGACGGGGCTAGCAGGTGGGGGAGATTCACCTGCGCCTAGATTTTTGCCTTTTGAAGTGAATCCAGGTGCAGGAACCATTCCCACCCTAGCAGTAGCTGTGGGGGCCATTCTTGGCCCTAAAAGCTACGCCCAAGCCTTTGTGAGTTTGGCTGGGCCTGGGCAGGCTATTTTTAGCTGCCCAGTAAACCCAGTTCAAGCCCACCCTCCATTAAGTAATTTGGGGTCTCCAATTGGAGACCCCTTTTTTAATCAAGTTCCTTGGCCTCAGGAAAGCCTGTCAAGCCAGCCCAAAAAAGATGATCAAATTGGGGGAAAACCCCATAACCCCAGAAGCCAAACCTGCTAGAACCTATGGTCAGCCAAGCCAAGATGGACCACCAAAAAGCCAAACAACTGTTCCTGAAAACCCCAAAAATGACCATGAAGCAGCCAACCAAACATCAGAACCTGAGATGTCAAGCCTTGCCACACAGATAGCACCAGAAGAATTCCCAGAGACACTTGCATGTGAGTAATTATATAAATCAGAAGCACCTGAAAAAGTTCTTTATTGCCATCCTTACCAAATAAAGTTGTTATGAACCTTTGGTTCACCAATCTGCTTCCATGCCTATTTTTGATACTCTTCCATCTGGATACACCCAAGCGTCAGTACCCATCCACTGGGATAGATAGCCATACTCCAGTTGACAAAACCAAAGCCTTTGACTACTGATGCCCACCCAACGCTCCATTTGTCCCTGTGCATTTCACTGAGTATCCCCAAATCCTGATCACAAACCCTGGACCTTGGAAGACTTGCAGTGGTATACCCACCCAAACACACCCAAGGAACCCTAACAAATTGTCTATGACAGCAAAGAAGTCACCATCTACTCTTTGATCTTCAACGGGAAGTACAAAAATCCTGCTGCCTACCTGGTCCCCATGGAACCGCCCCTAATACCCAAACCAACCATCTCAACCCCCCACTTCTGATGCCACTGGCCAGAGTAGTCAATTCCTAGGAGTGCTTTACCTGGCGCTCACAGGATTGATTGACTCTGCCTTGCCAGCGGCTGGGCCTTGGGCTGTGGCTGAGAAGGCCCTTTCCTACCTGGTAAATTTAGGTCCCATCATCTGGTGGACCATGCCAGTGCCTGCTTTGACCCCTCCCTCATCTACTGGAGCTCCACGGTACTTTTGGTATCCTGACAGGTTAGGCAACATCTTACAGAACCACCATTAGTGGTATCTTTAAGCTGTCTAAATTTCTATTCAAGGAGGACACCTCATCATGATGTACCCTAAGGTCTTAAGTAACAATTGTCCCCATCAAACTACCTTAGTAGTTTGATATTTACTTTTTAATAAATATATTGCCTCAATGATTCACTTATTTCAATATTTCCCAATCAGATTTTTAATAACCAGACTGCTAGATTCTGCTTTCTCATCTCTATAATTTCCTAGTAATCTCCCTCCTACTGTTGAAATGACTCCTGAAACCCGTGAAATTGAATCCAAACCTATCTATGCTGCCAATTCCTTGATGTTGAGCCAAATTAAAGTCTTAGTGATGTACTTGTGAATAATCTTCTGCTACACCTTTCCTTATAACTCTTCAAGGGTTAACATTTTTGAGTAAACATGTATTGTCTCCTTCTCATTGGTAATGTCATACTCATTTGAGTGTACATTCCCCATTTGATTGATTATAAAAAGCTCTCACTCTACTTCACCCTGACATGAATAGGCAGTTGGTCATGAAATGATGCCATTGTTGCTTTGGGATGTGTTGACTAGATCAATGTTTGTGACTGTTTTATGTTGAAGTGGGTGTTGTGAATAATGGCATTCACCATGTTTCAATTTTGCCTTTGGTGGGCCATTTCAAAGACAAATCTCTCTCTTTTGCTTTTGACTCTCAAAATGAACTGGTTTCTACATCAGGAAATATGATTGTTCTGTTTCCTGACTCTGCGCAACTCACTTGCCCCACTCATGCTTGTGGCAAGTGATCCTACCGTCCTGGTATTATTTTTGTGGTATTCCTAACCACTATATAATACATTTCCTAATTTACCAATAAAGTTAAGTTCTATTCACATTTTTATCTTTGTGTCTTCTGTACTTCCGCGCCTCTCTCTATCCACGCCTAGCAGAGATTATTCTTCCAGGGCCGCAAGGTAAACGCAATTGCCTTCCCTGTCATCTAACCAAGACTTAGTATGAATCCAATCCTAAGGTTAGGATTTCCTGTTGTGTGTCTGTGCCGCACCTCAGAACACAACAGTTGGCAATAAAGACGTGCTGAGAAGCAGGATTTAGCTGATAGTTCTGATTGAAGGATGTTGTGTGAATAGACATACTTGTATAGGTTGTGCTGAAGGAAAGATACTGGGTGTTTTATTGAAGACAGGATAGGTATAAAGCTAAGAAGAAAAAAAGATAGATTAAAGCAAGAGTGGTGAGGCTTATATGTTCTCTTGATAGCCTTGGTACTCCAGAACAGCTGATTGCTGTCTTGAGGAGGGGAGGTCGCTGAGCACAGCACAGATCCTTCTACTCACAGGAATATAGCCATAATTGCTGCAGCGCTGGATCAAATTGATATCAGCTGGTTGAAGGGGATTAAAGAACTTGTGATGAAAGAGGCAGTAATTGTCAAGGCCTTTCCCCTGTGTCTTTCTGCCATCTGAAGTCCTTATGAATTCATAAAGCTATGGCTGTTGATTACTTGAATTATAGGATACTTACTGCTAGTTGTCAGAAAAAAGACCAAAAGTCCTTGTTCTTGAAATTGCCTACAAGTACAGTAGTTTTAAAAGCTATGGCAACAAGCAAAATGAACTCAGATTTAAACAAAATCATTTCAGATTTAAACAAAATCCAAGTTGCACAATTTTCAGGATTCAAACAATTTAAATATTGTTGGTTAATAAATGAAATGTTAAACCAAAAACGAAATTTCACTTGCCCATTATACAAAATTATATCTAACATCAAGTGGTGTAGTTCAACCCACAAACAAAATGAACTGACGCAACAAGTAAAATAGATGGATGCTATTCTGGAGTATATTATAATCCAATCAGGATTCATATGAGACACCAACAGAAGGACCAAAATGAAACAAAATCTGAGTACTCTAAAAGCGAGATTAGACAAACACAAAACAAAATGATCTCACACAAGATGTGTAGTATGAGCAGCCTAAAATAGAAAAATAACAGTTTAACAGCCAATCAACAGCTATCCAATTTAGGAACAGAGGCATTTTATCCATTTTCATGGCTCCAGATTTGTATGAAAAGATTTTGAGAACCTTCCAAATATGGACTCAAGATTACAATAAAAATAAATCATTAAATTTTAAAATTCCTACTTTTAGTGATTTTATCTTAGGTTTTATTGTACAATGGTTTTTAACAGCAACATATTCAACGGCACTAGCAGCCAAGCCAGCAGCAGCCAAGCCAGCTTCAATGGAGGCGGGGCTCAGGATGTGAAGGCACCTGTTTACACCCAAGCCTTTGAGGCGGGTAACAAGGAAGCTGACCTGTTACTGTACCCCAACCCATATGGCTTTGACTTGTTTGAGAGTCACTTTGCATCTAGTGCTGCCCCTGCTCCCACACCCACCCCTGCACAAGCTGCCCACCAACCAACCAATCAGGATGGCAACCTTGATTCAGAAAAACTTCCTGCCATTGCCCAACCTGCCCCTCCCTCAGCCAATCAGGCTTCAGCTCCCCCCGCCCAGCGCCCCAAACACAGAATTATCACTGCCCAAATTCTCCAAGAAATTGTGGCACTGAATCTACAGGGTCTGTCATGAGACCAGATTGCTGACCAATTGCAATTTACCTGAGCTACTGTCATGTGGGAATTCAACAGCATGATGAACAGGGGGAATTGGATTGGGGCAGCCAAGAAGCCCAAGAAGGCCTAAGAGTCCCAGATAACTGAGGCCTACCCAATCATGCTCGACCTCCTCCAGCGGGACCCCAAGCTTCCCTTGAACCAGGTCCAGAAGCAACTTGCTCACCATGGCATTTGGGTTTATGAGCTCATGGTGCAGCTCTGGATGTACGGGAAGGTGGCTTCTGTACAGGTTCTTACCTATTTTGCCAGCAATCAATGGGATGACGCTGAGGATTCTCCGTATGATCTTGAGATTGAGGCAACCCTGGTCCAATACCTGACAAATCTGTCAGATGATGTCATTTTCATCTCCTACTACAAGTTATCAATTGCATTTGACAATTTTGGTGAGATGGGAAAAGCCGCCACCAAGAACAGAAGCAAGAAGGTCAAAAAGGGGACGTTCATTGGTGCATTTCTGGCTGTGTTGGCCAAGGAGTTTTGTCTGTTATCAGACAAACCCTGATTTTGTCAATGGGTACTCATATGGCCACATCCTTGGTGGATTGCTCAACTCCTGGGATGGCTCAAATTCAAAGCATTGGGTTTTCTTGAGCCACCAGATGGAGGGTAGCTCCACTGCCCTTGAGGCCATCCAGGGACGCGGGCACCAAGCCTCCATGTACCCAGCTGGCCACGCCGACATCCATCTGGGTGATGTTGTCTTCTTTAACATTGGAGATACACTGCAGGAACGCCACCCTCAGGCTTTCAACGACCTCTATCTTGGGGTCCTTGACCACAATTCTCTCTTTGGTCACCAAATGGTGGCTGACTTGTTTGCGCAAATGGTTTTCCATGTGAATATGGGCAACCAATCACGGAAAGACAAGCGCCTCCCGCCCCGTGCCACAGCCACCTACCAGCCCATCCAGCCAATGACTGATGAGGAGTACAACAAGCGGTATATGGCGGCCATCACACGCAATCCTCCTGACTCCACCCCTGCCACCAACACCCCTCACTCGTAAGCCCCACCCACCCAATCCCAGACCCACCAAGACCGCTCAGAAGTGCATCCCTGATGTCAAACCCGTCACTCTTCCCCACCTCAATAAACCTCCTGTTACTGAACATTTCTATTTATATTATCCTTATTTTGAATTTCAATTGTTCAGGTTCTCTTTGTTTATAGTTGGGTTTATTCTTTATGTTCAGCTTTTTTCTATAAAATCATATATTTACTATGTTGTGTATCTAGATCCAGAACATAGTTATTTTTAGTACCCAAACCCAGCCCCTTGTGAAAATATTAACAATGACTTGGTGATCAACTAAATTTGAATTAGAAAATTATAGTGTTAATTGTATTTAGATAAAGTTGTTACTGATCCAAATTCAAAACCTTAATGATAAACTTTAAGCCAATCAGGAGCCATGTGATAAAGTGATTGTTGTGACATAAAGGGTCATTCAATAATTCTTTGATGCATGTGCGCTAATTCATATGATTGGCTGGATGTTTTGTCATTGTACACCATTGCCGCTGTGGCAAGTTGCTGATGAACTAGTGTTAACTCAGCAGCTGATTGGGCACTAGTCCACCAACAACTTGCCGCAGCGGCAATGGTGTACAATGGCAAAACAAATGGCCAATCATATGAATTAGCGCACATGCATCAAAGAATTATTGAACAACCCTTTATGTCACATCAATCACTTTATCACATGGCTCCTGATTGGCTTAAAGTTTATCATTAAGGTTTTGAATTTGGATCAGTAACAACTTTATCTAAATACAATTAACACTATAATTTTCTAATTCAAATTCAGTTGATCATCAAGTTGTTGTTAATATTTTCACAAGGGGCTATGTCAAGCGCCAAAAATAATATGGTAACCAAGGAAACAATGTCACACAAAGCAAATGACACATATTGAGATGTGTGTGAAACATATACAAAATGTGTAAAAAGATGGGATAATGTAGTAAATGGGAAAACAAAAAGGAATAAACAAAGAGGCAATTGTATCAAAATAATACAGAATTTATTGGGGCAAGAGCTAAAAAAACATGAAAAGGTTAGTAAAAAATCAATGAGCAAATTGGAAAAACTTCTAAAAGACCTTGACTTGGCAATTGCCAAAATCAAAGAAATTGACCGCAAGGTCAAGGAAAAAGTGAAGTCTGCCGTCCTTGAAGGGGACAAAATCAAAAAGGTGTCCACCAAGTCATTCATGACCAAAATACAAGACACCCCTGAGAAGACAATAGAGTGCTTACTCAAAATTCAGAAGACAGTGGTTGAAGGCTTGCAATTCAAGTCATTTGCCCTCTCTGTGCCGTCTGTCTGGACAGACAACCCTGAGATGTATGCACATCTCAAACCCGCCAAGAGGGCCCGCAAGGAGGACACTGAGATGCCCGCACAACTGCTTGCGCCAAGGATGGCAAAGCCTGCCAAACCCGCCGGCAAAGAAGAAACCCAAGAAGGTAACCTAAGAAAATAAATTTAATAAAAATTCATAAATACTTACCTTTTTTAGAAGATGTTGATGGCAAACTCTGCTGGGTCCTGGTTCCTTTTGTTCCCCCACCTTCTACTCAAATTTTGCCACTCATGTGGCCAAGCAGCTTTTCCTGTCCCCCCTGTCTTGCAGGAGCTTGAAGATAGGATTCACGGTGCATTCCCAATGTCCAGGGAGGCATTGGCTAGGCTGACGCATGGCAAGGGGGCATCCAAGTGGGAAGTTACTGCCTACAAGGATGCTCAACTAGTCCGCCTGGACCCAGTTAACCTCAGTGGAGTTTACTGTGTAAACTCCATTGAGCTTGTTTGGGACGTCCTGGCAACACTCCCATTCAAGAATATACCAGAGATGGGCCAGAATCATGCGTCTGCTTGCTTCTGCTTCCCAGTGGAGCATACCATCTCTTACCTGCTGGACAACTTTGGGTGTGCGGTGGCAAAACTGGCTGTTGCGTCTGCAACAGCCATAAAGAAGTCAAAAATCCTCCTGGCGGACTTCAGGCTGGCCTGGAGTGCCAACAAGATGGGGGTCCCAGAAGCTATGGATCTTACCTTTGGCAAAACTAAACATGAGAAAAAAATAAGCGCAGTATACAACAAACTGTGCAAGTTTACAGAAGCCTTTGCTGGGCAAAGGCTTCACCTTGTTGTCCTGGGGTTTCTATTCTACTTTGGAATGGGCGCCAGCGTAGAGGATCTAGACAGGGTCCTTCTTGGAATCAACGAGGCCCGGCTTGC
This sequence comes from Entomophthora muscae, assembly GCA_014839935.2. Taxonomy (NCBI): domain Eukaryota; kingdom Fungi; phylum Entomophthoromycota; class Entomophthoromycetes; order Entomophthorales; family Entomophthoraceae; genus Entomophthora; species Entomophthora muscae. The sequence goes on from QTSX02002254.1 coordinate 16,883, forward strand.
ACTTGACAGGAAGAAGGTCCCCCCCGGATATGACTCAGTGGACCACGTTATCCAGGACGCCCTGGTCCTGGCTGGAATCTACAGGTTTGCGGCCCCGCCTGAGAAGCTGCTGCTTCACTCCCACCTAACCATTCTGCCTTTCACCAGCAGGCAGGAGTATTTTAACCAGGGTGTATCCACTGTCCACGGTGTGGCGGTAGAGGTTGTGTGCCACCTCCATTGCAGGGTGGGTACATACCGCTGAACCCATTATAGGTGCTCCTAATATATCCTCTATTCCAATAAATATATTTACCCTTTAGATTATTTTTATTATAATTAATAATTCTATAAAATAATATTTTAGCAAACATTACTTACAAAATAAATTCCAGGGAAGGTTTTAATAAAAGCATATAATATATGTCAATAAAATCTACTTCTAATTTGTATGATTTACATTTATTTTTTTTAGTTTGCTTTTTATATTTATTTGCCAAAAATGATATTGATGTGTTCACGTAATCCATTATCAAGCGTTTGGGATACCCTTGGATGCAATAATAAAAATGATTATAAATAAATAAATTACTAACCTTCATTGATGGTGCTGCTGAATGTGATTGCAGGCTTGGAAACATCTAAATATAAAATGTTAGTTAATGAATCTTGATTAGTAAATTAGAGGATATATAAAAAAGTGGGATAATCTAAGCCTTTAATTGATTGGCTGATTTGCAAGGCACACAGGGATAAACAAATCAGCATGGCCATAGAATTTGGCCACGGTCTCAGCTGGGAGGGTATGGATCCCGGCCTGCAGCAAATCAAAAAGGTCCTCTGTCCCAGTTGGGGTTCCTCACTTGACGACTCGCTTGAGCCACCCAAAGACTTCCTCGATGGGATTTAGGAAGGGCAAATAGGCGGGGAAGAAGAGAAGGCGCAAATTTGCTGTGGCCAATTGCTGGGGGCCCACTGCAGCGCTGGTGTCAATCATTGGGAATTCCTCAAGAATATCTGCCACCTTGTGGAGACCAACGTTGTCCAGCACAATTACGTTGGTGAAGCCCAGGCTTGTGCGCCTCAGGTGCTCCTGGACTAATCAGAGGAATGATAGAAAGGTCCAGCTATTGTGGGAGCCTAGTATCATTTGGTAGAGCTCGACCCCCTTTGGACCAAGGAGAGCCACCATTGAATAGGCTGTGGCCCGGACTGCAGCACGCTGAGCCATCCTGTCATTGGAGCCTCTGGGGACATACCCATACTCATTGCGCATCAACAAGGCAAATGCTGATTTGTCAATATAGTGAAATTTGACCGTCCCCTTGGCTTTTAGGGCAGTGTACGCCTCTGCGTATTTTCTCTGGGTCTCAATATTGGCTGGGCTGTTCCAATTGTATGGGGATACCCCAAGTTTTTTCCAGGAAAATTGCATTCCCTTGACCAGATGGTAGTAAAAGGAAATTGAAGCCTCAATCCCAAAAGCAGACTTGACCATGGCCTGGATATTTTCCAGTTCAAGATGGCAGTCCCAGGTGATCCACTGGTGGATTGCCCATTTGTGCTCCTTTGTGAGCATGGTTGACACGTGCAAGTATTTCTCTGCGGCAAGGACACGGCCAGTATCAATGAACTTGTTGAAGGCCTTTGAGGCATATTTGGGATCCACTCCAACAATGGCCGCAGCCGCCTTGTAATTGCCTGATTCATGCATTAGATTAAACAGGATGATGTGTTTGATGTCAGGGATGCGCTTCTGAGCAGAATTTTTAGCGGTGGGGATTGACTCATCAGCATTGGGCAAGGCACAGGGCATAGGCACCTTGTTGTAGAAGGCTGCAACTTTCTTGCGCACCAGTTGTCCCTCATCAGTTTGAAAGAACTTGGGCTCCTTGTTGTCCTCCTGATTGCCATCACTTATGTATGGCTCATAGCTAGTATCAAGTACAGGCTTCACCTTCTCCAGCATGGCTTATGGGACCAACTCTTGCTGGTACATAGCGTCAAACACATACAAAGTAAGTTCTACCTCCTTGTTTCTAACCATTTTGGTAGTGGTGACCTTGGTTGGCTTCCAGGTCAGCTTTGGGACCCAAGGGTTTATGCTCCGCACCCTAGCAGCTTGTGCTCCTTGAACCGGCTGTGTCAGTGCAGTGTCACTATGGAACTCTCCTCTTCCGCCTACCTCCCAAGTAGGCACTTGTGTTGTACTGAGTCTATTCTTTGACCCACAGGGGCGACCACGACCGCGGCGCACACCAGGTGCATTGGTACTCTGGTGTTGTGTTCCTTTTATTTTAAAATTTAATAAAATACTAAATAAATTTTAATTAAGTTACTCCCTAATTTTAATTTTTGCTTTTATCTGAATATGGATATTTAATTAATATTTTTCCCACCCAATATCCCAATTATAGATTTTTTATTTCTTAATTAGCTATTTCTGGTTTACAACGCCCATTTTTGAATACCCAAAATAATTTCCACCCATTTTCTCATATTTTTTGCCAAATTAAGCACCCAACACAATATTTTTAAAATCTATGTTTCAGATCTTGTGTCTTATTTTAGATGCCTTGGTATCATTCTTGATTACAATCCATTGCACAAACTGCGTGAGTGGTTTCGTTTATTTTTTGAGTTCCTATTGTGTTTTGTTTTTGGATTGAGTTTTGACGCACCATGTGTGGGTCTATTTTGTCACCAATTCACATAGTAAACATATTTACACTGAAAGCCAACTCACACCATTTTCTTTGTGAATCCATGTATTTCAGATTGCATTTTGAATGGTTTTGTTTTGCGCGTGAGTCCTTCTTTGCTGTGTTGACCCATTTTGCCTATTAACGCCAGAAATCCCTGTTAACAGAGTGTATATTTTAACCTGCTAGTTGGATTTTGTTTAAATCTGAAATGATTTTGTTTAAATCTGAGTTCATTTTGCTTGTTGCCATAGCTTTTAAAACTACTGTATTGATTGTTCAAACTCCAAGATATTATGGACATACACCTGTGTCAAGCAGGGTGTCCAAGAAATGATGTGATCAGAAGCCTTGTCTGAAACAATACTAATTGGATGAGTAATCACTCAAGTATGTCTTACTTATAGAGTTTGGCAATGAAGTTTGGGGCCTTCTTTACCATTTCTTTTCTAAAGATAAATAAGTAAACTGACTTTTGAACACTAAATAAGGTAACAGAACCCAAAAAGCCAAGTTCTTTTGTGGCAGCCTAAATAACTAATAAAAAATGTGAATGTAACTACCTCATCTAAAACGCTTTGTTATTATAAATAAGTAGCTAAGTAGAACACAGTTATTAAAAAAGGCTGAATATAATACATAGAACTTTCTAGAAACTATCAAAGTTCTTTTTGGATTTGGAATACTAAACAAATAAGCTTGATGTGAGATTAGGCTGATTGATCACAAATGATCAGGTTAATCATTGCACGCAGATCTTAATTAGTTACATGCTGTATTATCATTTGGTTATCATTTAATCAAATAGAGTAATTATACACCATATAATCACCAATATATTATAATAGATATGGTAGCTACACGCCGTGTAATTGTTAGTTTATTATAATAGATGTTACAATTATACGCCGTATTATCACTGATCATCATTCCAATGTGTACTGATTGTACGCCATATATTACTCACTTTATTATAATTGATGTAACAATTGTACGCCGTTTAAACGTTAGTCAACATAGTGATTATCATTGCTTCTAGCCGTATAACCTTCAGATCACCTATCACTCACCTCCCAATCCACCCTACTGGACGTTGTATCAACCCAACCCACACTGCCTTATGGGTGTATATGATCATGACAAACAAGTGATAGGCAAAAGATCAGGAAATATCAAGTTTGGGTCAGAGTTACACGCCGTATAATTGGGTTCCTTATCGGTTCGGGTCAGCATTACACGGCAGATAATCCTCTGAGTCACTAATGGATTGAGTCTGCTATTATACGGTGTATAATCCTTAATTTGACTTGTTGCATTAATAAGCAGAAGGTTTGCCAACCAGAAAAGGATCACTGATTAAGCCCTGCAAATGGAATACCAGAATTCTACCTTCCAATGTAGGAGGGCTGAACAGGGACAATTTCTAAGCATCAACTAAATACAGCGTAGTTTCCCAGCGTAATAATAGGCATGTAAGATACAGCCAATCAATAAATGACAGTAGGCTAGCTCAAGAAGAGCGTAGGCTGTAGCTGAAGTGCCATGGACGCCTGCTAAGGCCAGTAGCATATCACATGCCAAGGACAGCCAATCAGGATAGGCGTAGCTAGCAAAGATGGACCTATTGCAAAGGTAGCCACTGAGAACTGTCTGAAAGGACAAGAACAAGGGTTGTTGTAGTATATATTGATATAGACACCTGAAAGGATGAGAACAAGTTCATAGTTACACCTGGATAGATTACAGCTGCTGGCTAGATTGTACTCCAGTATCAATAAACGTAATTATCCTCTAAGTTCTATTCTTTTGTAGTCTGTAGTGCTCCTGCATAGGATTAGGTAGAGTACATTGGCAAGGCTAACATCTATCTGTAGCTTTGAACATATCAGCAATATCACAAGTTGCTCAACACTTGACTCAATACAAAGTAAGACTTGGTCCACAAAAGAGTTATCAAGGAATACAAAGCTGGTTGCAAGCTAGATTCTAAAGCTCTTTCTCTCAAAGTAATACTAAAAACATACACTGAAACTTGAGGACAAGTTTCAATCCTATGAAATAAAGTTTATATAGTTGAATCACAAAAAAATACCTTTGTCTGGTACACTTCAGTTACACTTTTCTATGTTGTTGTTCTATAAAAGAGCAGAGTTAGTTACATGAGTAAGAATATAAGGGAAAAAATAATCTTGATGAGCTGAGATACATTTGTAAATTCTTATTTAAGTCACTATTATTTATTTCTTACTACTTTCTATAATACTTGGATGGGATTTTTAAAGCCTACTACTTTCTATAAGCAATAAGTAGAAACAAAGTAGGTTGGAGTTGACTTGGCCCACTTGTTTTATTGAAGGCTTCATCAAAGTAGACCAAGTAAACCCACAGTGACAGAGAGTAAGTTTTGTGGCTTGGTGATCTTTACAAAAGTAGAATCATACTGTTGCTTGGATAGCAGATCTAATTTTTTATTGCATTTTCTATTTTACTATATCAATCCTGATTTAATGCTTGATGGGATTAAAGTCTCTAAGCATTCCTTGTAGTTTAGTTTACTTACAGTTTTTTGTTCTATAAAACACTTAAATTTAAGTGTGGTTTCTAAATTTCTCTTACCTCTAAACAATTGATTGAATTTTCCATATAAAATGTGTAGATCCATGGCTGGGTTCGCCTAGACCAATCGGCACAATCCTTGCATTAACCAGTTTTCAGATAATATACTTGTGTTAATCTGAGTTTATTGTTTATTTATATTCTTATTTTAATTCTCACTTTATCGGTTTATGCTTCTAAGGCTGTATATTGCCCTCAAGTTATTCCCAAGTGCACCAGCACATTCGGCCCTATAATCATTCAGTTATGTCAGTGTCTAACATTCCAAGCCAAGCATGCATACATCATCACTGTTTCAGCAAGCCAGTTTGATTGGCTCCTGCAACTCCATTAATAAATGGATTGATGATCAGCTAAACCTAATACTAACACCTACTGAATTAGAATTAGAAGTTTGTTCCTTGCTCTCACGAGCTACACTTTAGCAGCTTAAAAACAAGAGTTAAACTTTAGCAGGGTTTATCGCAGCACAAAGGAGTGAAGAAAAATGAAGAAGCAGCTAAGAGATGATATTTTATTTGTTGTGTTGATTTGATCACATTATAATATAGTTTTTAAATAATATTTTTTGAAAGTAAAAACCCATACGGTTTAACATTTTTATCTCTATTTTGGTATTGTCTAGCATTTTGCTTTCCTAGACTTTTTGAATACAGCCACTTCGTCATGGCATAGGACGTATTACTGGCTCATAACCAATGCCGAGATAACAAAATGATTCAGTGCGTTTTTTTAACTCAACATCATTTTAAATTGATATTTTTAAATCATTATTTCCATAGCCAAAAAAACAATCCAAATTAAGTGGCCAGATCAATCTTTACAGATCATTTGATTACTTTTCTCTTTTCGATTAATCCCTTGATATCAATGTATAGCTCGATAAAAATTATATCACGATCAAATTTATATCTGGATCAAAATATAACATTAATTCTCATATTCTACTGCTGAAATCTAATTTATTTTTAAATTCCTCATTTTTACAACCTTATGATGTTTACACTAACTTTCTTGTTAGGTACCCAATTGGAAGTATTTTCTTTGAAATAAAGAATTTTTAGCCAAGCCCTTTATTGCCTACAAAGTATATTCCTAAATTAGTAAACAATCCTTTGGAAGTGATCGAATTCCCAAGTTAACTTGTCAATTCTAAAAATTCCAATTTTTTGCTTATCTTTATTTCATATTTTTATTTTGGAAAAGTTATCCCTGGCTCCATATTCTTCTGATTCTTTTAACACTTTCTTATGATTTTTGGGCTACTTTGTCAATTCTCACATCAAATACGGTATGAATTACCCTCTTAGTTAAATAGCATGATTTATTTTTGTGCTTTTAGCAATTTTAATCTAGAATGATTAATTTATCTTTATTTTTTGTTCACCTCCTACTAGCTTCATTCCATTTAGCAGATACTTGCATATTTTTTAAACTCTGATTCACCCTATAATTAGATTTTATCATAAAGTCATCATTTGTGTTGTGACTGACTTATCCTCTAACAATTTCATAAAGAACAATGGATTTTTCTCAACTGCTTAGTTCTTGCTTATGATTCTCCGAAAGATTATTACCAAGAGTTACACTTTTTAAAGAAAGAATTTTATCTTAATTTATTTTTCCATTTCTTGCTCAATGACGTTTTTCTTCAAACTTCCCCCCTGGTTTGGCAATTCGATGCCCAACTGCTGCTTTAAGCAATTTTTTCCTTTCGGTTAAAATCTTTATTAACTTATCTCTTATGAATCTTGCGCTTAAAATGTTTTAATATCAGTGTTTTTTATTTCCAGAACTTAAATAGAGTTTGTTTAAAATTATACCTAACATTTAAAACACAATGCTCTCAAGTCTGTTTTGAAGATAGCTAAAACGCTTACTATCACACGTAAAATTCTACCTGGTGGCTCTGATAAATCTACAGGTGTGTAAATTAATCCTGATATCTGATTTTCTCAACTTTCTGAGCTAGTGTTGTTTTATTTAGTTTATTTTGGTCTGAGTTATTGTTCGGGTTTACATTGCCTTTTATTTCTTGCTGATGTGCTTTTATCTTACAGCAAATATTAGATGGGTATGGCACTGTGACAAAATTTCTTATTTTGATAGCGCAATCTGATATTACATTTTTAACCTCATGCTTACTCTTAGTACTTTTACTTAAAAGAGAAGCTGAGAACTTAAACTTGGGATGGGTTCAACATATGCTTGGTATTCTTCACTCCTCTCAAAAAATGATGTGTTGGGATCAATTTGGTATGAAAATGAGGTTAGATATCAGCATCTATTACGAACGTCCAATACAAGCTTGAATACATCCCATGAATATATCAAAATAAGATTATATTTTTCTGATCTTATTGGACTCATTAAAGTTTATAACTTTTATTAAAGGCCTTTGGTGACTAAATCAAGCCTTTTTCTTCTAAGGATTAATTGTTAGAGTGCCTTAATATTAAGAATTCCCATCTTTGAATTATGTTCAATCTCTAAGATTACTTTGTGTGTATATACGTAGCTTTCTCACACATTAATTAAGGATTAACTCCAATCGGGTTTCAGCTTTTTTTACTTGACTGATAAACCTTAATCATCCCATTAGATTGCCATGATCCAGCATCAGTTCTTAGAACCAACTTATATTATAACATGGGCTATAGTTACGGCTTAATGCCAAATATAATCAACTTCAAAACATCTTACAGATAAGAAAGGCTTATAGCCACTTTCTAATCAACTTTTGAACCATTGTTCTATAAGCGCCAATGGACTATATGACAATCAAAGTAGGCTACAATCATATTCTGTAGGACCAATCCTGCTGAATAAAATTTTACAGACTCTAATTTCATGACTTTGCCTAATCTTCATGGCTAAGATCAGGATATGGTTTGATCCACCAAGTGTTATAATTAAACTTGTGAAACCATGGCTCTCATTAAAGGCATTTCTATGCACAACTCTCAAATATACACATTTTATACAGTAAAAACAAGATGCCTTGGGGTCACTCTTACTTTTATTGGGCTCTTTTGGAATGTATAAGTAAATAAACCAAATAATAAAGTACATCTCATTCCAGTTAATTTCCCCCTGTAATTTATACGTCTTATCGCATTTAATGTTTTAACATTTATAGATAGGCCTACTGGCTGTTTAAACTGAATCCATTACACCAGTTGTCATTGAGTAGTAGTAAATATATCTGAGGCTATAGAAGGTTCTTCTTTTCCACACTGTGCATTATTTCAGGAACTAGTTCTATAAATATACAATAATGGTTATTTATCTCATTACAGATCAGATTCAATCCTCCAAGTCTTTTAATATTATGCCAACAAGGTGACCTATGGAGGAGAAGCAAGGAAATAAATTAGAATGATATTTTTATTGAGTGATATATTTGCTTTTTAAGCTAAAGATACTGTTGCAATATCTTCAATTACTCCCTTTTGGGAAACCAATTCCCCAAGTGATTTTCCAAATGATTCCCCAACTAATCAATAAGTCAGTTGCTCTACTATCATTTGGTCATCTATTATGGGGATCAAACATTTTGAGTCCTGAACAGAATGCTACTTGGGGAAGCTTCATTACTGCCATGACATACATGGACAACATGTGGCTTTTCATGATATTATATAATACTCCAAACTTATATCTAATAAAGTTTCATTCTCTTCTTAATTTCCCCTTTATCTCGTTTATTATACTTCTCAGAAGTATATACTTGACAGTGGTAGCATAAGGTGGGCTATCCATATCTACACATCTTAAAAGAAAAATTCCTCCAAATAAAAGAACCCTGCATATGGCACTCCCCATGGGCTGGAGACAATACAAAGAAGGACAGGACACTCCAGCAGGATTTGTTGTCTACAACAGTGTCCTTGTACCAACCATACAGTGCAATTTTCTCAACACACATTGTGTCCTGAACCCCCTCCAATTCCCAAAACAACCAATATCCCCACATCGTATTTCAACGCCTATACTCAGCAGAAATCAGGATATTCTCAGGACTATGCCAAGAAAATGCCAACCTCTGAATTTGAAGCATACAAAATAATTTTACACAAGTAGGCTACCCCCACAAACTCTGGGCAAGTTAAATTGCTTTACCTGTTACTAGGGCTGTCTCAGGCTTTGTAAGCAAATGGTTTGACCAACACCCTGATCACAACAAAGACTGGGACATGTTCAAAGCCACCTTCCTTGAGAAATTTGTCATAAAAGACTCCAATGTGGTGAGCATGACAGAACTCAGAACCGTCAAAATGACAGGCACTATCAAAGAGTACATTTCAGCCTATGAAACATACATGACCAAGCTCCCAACACCATCAACTTTGATGAAGCTGGGCCGCAACTGGACTTCTAAATGGCCTTCCCACACACATTAGACATCAGTTTGACATGAGCTGCTGCAATAATCTCCAAGACTTAACTTTGAATGGACAGAGAGCTGCACAAAAATCTGACAACCTACATGAAACAAACAAAAGGAAAGTCCCAAAGCAAAGAAAAACCCTTGACCTAATAAGCAGAACAACTGAGCCAACAACTCCCATCCTTGAGGCAGAAATTTTACCACTTAAGCAAGTCAAATGAGCATTAATAACACCACCAAGGAGGGAAAAGCTCAGGGGAGTGCTTAGTTGAGCCACCCTCTCCCATTTTGCAAGACTTGTACAGGGACCATGATGTGGACTCAATTACTATGATCCAAGTACCCTCCTCCATCCTATACTGTTTGCCACCCAAACTGGAAATAAACTCCTCACTTATCCTATCTGCTTTTGAAGATATCAGGGCACAGCACTATTAAGCACTGGAGAAGACCAGACTATTGTTGACAAAAAAATTTCCAACCTCATGAAGCTACCCACGGTCCAAATTAATGTCAAAAGAGTTATCATTGCAGATAATAGAATTACACCAGTCACCAGAGAAGTGAAACCCTTCCGTGCCCAAATAGAAGACGTGCAGACTACACTTAGTGGCCCAATCATACAAATCCCCAAGTATGATGTTGTACTTGGCCTGGTCTGGATGAGAAAGACCAAACCTCATATTGACTGGAATAGCGCTACTCTCACCATACAACAAGGCGAGGTGCACCACCATGTATACCCAACTTACCTTGATACACTTATGAGAGACCATGTATTTGTGAAAATTATGGAAAAATAAGAGGAAAACCCCCTATCAAGATCAATTGGAACACATGCATGTATAAGATTATCCACTTTAAAAATGCAGAGACCTCACAAAAACAAGATCCAAACCAACAACAGCTAGTCCTAGAATTCCCTTCAGTTTTCCAAGAAATGTTACCAAAGCTACCGCCCAACTGAGGCATACAACATGAAATTGACCTCAAAGGGAGTGTACCAAAAGCACAACCTATCTACTGTCTAACGCTAAAAGAGGACTTTCATATGATGATTGATTAAACTAGCCTTTACTGTAACTGGCATTGATCCTTTAAGTTTGATGAGCAAGAGAACAGCCAGCACTCTTGCTCTGGATGAAAGGTAGGTAAACTGATTGAATAATTTTTATCATTATGCTATATTAACTATGATCAGCTGATCTTTGTTGTGTTCTGAGGTGCGGCACAGACACACAATGGGGAATCCTAACCTTAGGATTGGATTTGTACTAAGTCTTGGTTAGATGACAGGGAAGGCTATGCAATTACCTTGCGGCCCTAGAAGAATAATCTCTATTAGTTGTAGCTAGAAAGAGGCGCGGAAGTACTGGAAGACACAAAGACAAAAATGTGAATAGAACTTAATTTTTATTGATGAAAGTGAAATGGAATATATACTGTGTAGCTTTACTACAAAACAGTACATGGACGGTAGGATCACTTGCCACCAGTATTAGTGGGGCAAGCAAGCTGTAAAGAATCAGGAAACCAAACAATTGTATTTCCCTGTTTGGATACAGACTCATTTCAAGGGGCAAAAGCAAAAGAGAGAGATTTGTCCTCAAAATAACCAATCAAAGGCAAAATCAAAACATGGTGAATGGTGGCATTCACAACAATTGGCCAGAAGGATTTTTCAGGTGGAGCTGCCATCCCATATGTGGCAGCAAGAATAACTGAATCCTGAATAACGTGCTATTGAGCTGCATCCAGGGGCAATTTTTTCCATCTAATAAATGTCAAATTTCATCCAGCTTTATTACTACAGCAGACAGGTTGCGCGTTTTTGCTTTAATCCCCATCATTACAATAAGACCTAGGTACACAATTAAGTGAAGTCCCTGCCCTGCAAACAGGGCTAAGAACTCACAAAATTTGTTGTTTAGGGTACTGATTTTATTTTAAAAGGACTTGATGGCAAAAGCTTTCTATTGCTGGTGGTATTCCAGTCTTTTCAGAGCACTAGAAGGCCCCAAAGTCTCTGAGGACGCCCATAACAGCAGGCAGAACAGCAGAAAAACTATAGCTAAGCTTGGTTATTTTTTTCTTAATTTTTTTAGGATGTGATATATTGTGTGCTTGGTTGGGAAACAGAAACATACTTCTTCTTCTCTCTCTTTATCTCAGGTAGGTTTTGGTATGGTATAGTTCAGACAAAATCCCAGACAAGCATGAAAAAGAGCTTGCAGAAGCCAGGGAGCAGAACATACTAGTTGAGGTGATGATTAGGGGCTCAGACATAGCTGAGACCTGCCATTTGGAGTTTTCTTGCTTTGGCTGGAGTTCTTCAAGTTGTTCTTGCTTTATAGGGTAATTTTTTCTAATTTTTAATCATCTTAGAGCGGCAGCTGGCGTCAGGACCAGCTGATACTCTATGTGGGTGATGTAATTTCTGTAAAAGGTTTGTAATATGTAGTGCTTTAGGTATTAGTGGAATACTTCTTTTTCTTCTATAAAAAATTAATATAATCTTTTTTATTTGATGTTTTAGTTTTTATCTTCTTCTATACCTTTACCTGTTGCCCCCTTGACAGGGGCTGCTTCACAGGACTTGTCACTAGTTGACTGCTGGCCTTCTGTTGGTTTCTGTTTCTTTTTCTTTTTTGATGCTCAAACATCTTGGGATCCTTTGACCACACCTTTGTGGTTGCAAACCCCTGTCACTTAAACTTTAGGTTGGCAAGAGCATCTTTTTGTATGTTTAGGAGCCTTGTTACAAGTTTGTTGGTAGTATTGGGTATCTTCTTCTTCACGGCCTTCACAGTAATTTTGTCTAGTTTGTTGCCTTCTAACACCATCTCCTTTAGCATGTCCTTCACCTTTTGATTGACCTCCTTTATTTTACCCACTGCTGTGTCCAAATCCTTGATCATCACCTCCAATTCTGACATGTTTCCTTGTACTTATTCCAGCCCTTTTTAAACCAATAAAATATCGCAATAAACTATATCTATTCTATTATATCTAATATAGATTTAATATATCTGATTTTGATTATGAATTTTTTATTAGCTTTAGGTAGTACTATTCATTTGATATTAATATTATGTATATTTATTGTATATACTGACCCATTCTTAATATCATGAACAACATATTTTGTCATATACATGTTGTTTCCAAGTAAAGTATGATTTATTATCAAATCATTATGCCAAGTTCAACCCAAAGTACATATTTATTAAAAGATAACCACTTTAACAAGTTATATGTAGACCATATATTTTAGAGCGTGTAAACTAACCCAATCTTAGTATCATTAACACCATGCAGTAGTTTTAAAAGCTATGACAACAAGCAAAAACAATTCAGATTTAAACAAAATGAAATCTGTATTGAAAAATCAATTTTAAACAAATTTATATTGATTTACAATAGATTTGGATTCATTTCAATTTTGTTTAAATCGAGTTCATTTTTTTAAATCTGAATTGTTTTTGCTTGTTGTCATAGCTTTTAAAACTACTGTACTGTGTCATGTATATTTTTTACAGGTACAATATAATTTTTTCTTGAATTAATATGCCAAGTTTGACCCAAAGTACATATTTATTAAAATATAACCACATTCACAGGTTATATGTAGATCATTTATTTTAGAGATATATGTGTTTTAATGGAGTATTTCAATTAATCATATTGTTTTCTATTATAAATTTAATATTTTTGAAGCGCTACAATAAAGTGAATTTTTAAAACTACAAGTGCTACAAACCAGCTAATTGAAATGGGTGTACATGTGGTGTCTTTGTTCTTGGCTTAAAACAGACACACCTAAGTTATTGCATCCAGTTTAACTTAATGAAATAAGCCTATTGAAAATAGGAGATGTCTTTGTTTGCAAATTGTCACTTCAACTTGTGGTCAATCTAGCACCAGAGAGCCCAGAGGTCTATTGCTAGAGTGACCACAAGTTGGCATGCCAATTTTCAAATAAGACATATCTTATCTCCAACAGCCTTATTTCAATAAGTTAAACTGGTTGCTCTAACTGAGGTGTGTCTGGTCTGAGCCAAGCACAAAGACACCACATGTACACCCATTCCAATTAGCTGGTTTGTACCACTTGTAGTTTTCAAATTCACTATATTGTAGTGCTTCAAATATATTAAATTTATAATAGAAAACAATATAATTAATGATTATTAAAGCAGCTAAATTTAACTTGTGGCATGATAAAAATCAATCCCCACTTTATTTAAATGTCAAAACCGCAGGCTCGCCCCGCCAGCAAGGTTCCAACCAAGCAGGTTTTTGACCTGCAATCCAATTATCTGGTCATCCGAAGCCAGACTAGGAAGTCAACTTGAATTACCAAATCCAACAACATTAACAGATGATGATCCTTCATGGTGGATACCTCAATTTGGCACTTGACTCATTATCAGGATCAAGCCACCCCCTTCTTCCATCCAGCCGTATGATCACCAATCTTGTTCCTACTATCCTTGATTCACATGAACTATATAATCACTATCTCTCCAATAAAGATTATTATATAGCTTCTAAATATTTTTCCCATGTAACTCTTCTAAAACAGCACAGTTACGACATTGGTAGCACAGGTAGGTTCTCCATCCTACCTTATCTTGAAAAATTCCGCCTGTTGCCTGCACACGCCACAGCCAACAAATCCTTGACAGAATTATGTCTGGCCTCCCGCCCAACTGGACTCCGTATACTCCTGGTACTGAGATACATGATGGTTTTGTCCTCTACCAAAACACGGTGATCCCGCTACCCGCCTTCAATGCCCTGTCCGCCCAAGGGTTCTTTCAGGCACCTTTCTTGATGCCACAACCAGCTGAAAAAACCACCATGCCCGCCTATGTTGCACAAAGACTTTGCAGCGCCGCCTTGGAGTCCTTTGCAGGGGCCAATAACAACAATGCTTCCGCATGGATCCAGTCTGCTCAAAGCAAGCTGGCTCAAATGGAATGCCCACAGCGATTTTGGATCACAGAGATTTTGATTTGCCTGACCCATGACGCTGGTACCTGGTGTGACAAGTGGAATAAAGAGCACACTGACAAGAACTGGGACACCTTTAAACAGGACTTCTTGGCAAGGTTCATACTCAAGGATGCAGCGTTCATGATCATACGCCAAGTAAAGAACCTGACCCAGACAGGCACTGTTAAAGAACTTACCCGCGCCTATGAGGAACTCTGTCTCTGTGCCCCATCTGACATGGTCTTTGACACCTCAGCTACACACCTCATGTACTACAACACCCTCAAGTTGCACGTAATGAGACATGTGAACCTGGACCTGGTAACCAACCTGAAAAGCCTGTACTGTGAAGTGGAGAAAGTGGAACAAACATCCAACGCTCTACACAAGGCACAGACTGGGAAACAAGAAAGGCCCAAGGACTCCCATCCAAGTGGGCGCTCCTCTCAATCACCTCCTGGAGGCAACGGCAACAACAACAACCATAAACCCACGGGTTTGAATGTGAATGTAAATGGAAATAACAGTCAGTCAAATTGCACCCATTTCCGTGTCACCACCACCCAAGGCAACCAAGATGAGGGAAAAGCCCAGGAGACACTAAGCAAGCCAAGCTCTTCCCACGCTACTCCTGACTCGCCCAATAATGAATACCAACCCAAGGATGTGGACCAATGCCCAATGATCCAAGTGCCCTCAGAAGACCTGGTACTATACACCATTGCCTAACATCCCAATAAATTGATGTCTTACCCTTTCCGCTTTTGCAGTTACACAGGCTCAGCACTTCTGGACTCGGGTGCAGATCAAACTTTAGTCAACAGCAGCTTTGTGGATAAATTCAAGCTGGCCACTAATCCTTTGCAGATTAAAAATGTGGTCCTGGCTGATGAACACCACATTGCCTTGACAAAGAAAAAAGCCCCCTTCTCTGTCATGCTTGAGAACTTTGACTCCACCATCCAAGGTCCTGTCATTGATTTCCCTAAGTTTGACATTGTACTGGGGCTAGACTGGTTACAAAAAAACAACCCCCACGTGGACTGGGCAACCTCCGTGTTGACCATAAAGTGTGAAGGCATCAACTATCAGATCTATCCTGACTCTGTGGACCAACTCCTATGTGACCAAATCTTTGTACACATCACAGAGACCCTGGACAAGAAGGAAATCCAGAAAACAAATGACTGGGATTCCTGTTAGTATGAAATCATACACTTCAAGGACCACCAGGACACCTCCACGCCTCAAGATTGCGACATTATGGCCCATCACCCAGAAATCTTTAAAGAAGCGTTATCTGGGCTACCCCCTGAGAAGCACATCCAACACTCTATCCAACTCAAAGGGGCTGTACCCAAGGCACGTCTCATCTATCAACTGACCCCAAACAAGGACAACAACCTGCACACCTATCTCAAGGAGGCACTGGAAAAAGGACTTATCCACCCCTCACAGTCTCCCTTTTGGGGCCGCCGTATTCTTTGTGGCTAAAAAGGACAGTACCTTACGCCTGGTCACAGACTACCGCGCCTTGAACAAAGTCACCATTAAGAATTGTTACCCACTGCCACTGATTAACAACCTCTTCTACGCCTTGGGAGGAGCCACTTTCTTCTCCAAGATTGATCTAATTGCAGGCTACAATCAGATTTGTATCAAGGAGAAAGACATCCCCAAGACAGCCTTCCTCACTAAGTACAGTTCCTACAAATGTGTGTTACTCAACTTTGGCATGACCAATGCCCCATTCACCTTTGTAACCTTCATGAACAAAGTGTTTGTGCCACACATAGGCAAACATGCCCTAGTGTACCTGGACAATATTATTGTCTACAGCCCCTTGGTGGAACAGCACCACAAAGACCTGGAGGCTGTCTTTGCAACCTTGGCATGGCATAAATTGTTGACCAAGCCCTTCAAACGCCAGTTCTTCCAGGAGCAACTACCCTTATTGGGACACATAGTCTCAAAAGACGGCATCAAACCTGACAGTCAAAAGATACAAGCCATCTGCAGGATGCCACCTCCCAAGGATAAGTCAGAACTATGCACCTTCTTGGGAATGGTTCCCTATATACAACACTTCATACCCAACTGTGGCGTCTTGACCTCCCCCTTGTCCGCCATAACAGGCGCCAAGTCCAAGTTTGAATGGACCCCCCAACATGACCTCTGTTTTAGATGTCTCAAAGAAAAGCTCACAACAGATCCCATCTTACAATATCCCAAACAAGACAGAGAGTACCAGATGGAAACCAACGCTTAGATACATCCATTGAGGGAGTACTGCAAATTGAGAACAGTGATGATGACTCTCTGCCTGTAGCCTACAAGTTGCGCAAACTGACAGATGGCAAGTGTCAATACCCAATCCACAACAAAGAACTACTGGCCATTGTACACTGCCTAGTCAAATGGCGCTGTTACCTGGAACAGCAGGATGAATTCACAGCTCTAACCAATCACAAGTTGCTCATTTATTTCAAGACACAAGCAAACCTGTCACACTGCCAAGCGCAGTGGATGGAAATATTAGAAAGGTTTAACATGCTCATCCAATATAAGCCCAGGGCCAAGCTTTCCATGGCAGACGCCCTGTCCTGTCTGTATGTCCACACTTCTAGGGGAGAGAATGGGCTTGACCCAGACCGGCCTCTCCTAGTGCTACATACAAAAGACAAAGAATTCCCTGCAGGCACAACCAACATCACCAGAGAAACAGTCATCAAGAATGAACATCTCTTTGCTGACGTATACGGGACTCTTCACAGAAAGATGTCAGATGGCAAAACTATTCCCTACATTCCCACACATCAACAAGTCAATACCATTATTTGCTACCACAGAGATCTTGGAAATACTAAGAGCCAAAATCTATACAAATTCCTAAAGCATAAAGCCTGGTGGCCAACCTTATACCACAATGTCCAGGAAGTGTTAGAACAGTGCAAGGTTTGCAAAAAGTTTGCCAAAAGCAAAACCCCACCTAAGTCTGTACTCCCCATTCAAATCCAACTACCGTTCAAAGTATGGGCTCTTGACATTGTGGGGCCCATGTCAGGAAAGCACAACAAAAAATGATACATTATAACAGCCATTGACTTTGCAACAAGGTGGCCAGTAGCCCAAGCAGTGAAGGCACACACCGCAACAACGTCCAAAGATTCATTGACAAGGAAATAATTGGCAGGTTTGGAAAGCCAGAACTCCTGATAACTGATGGAGGCAAAGAATTGACCTCAAAAAACACCAATGTGTACTTACCAAAATGGGGTCAAACACACTATCACAACACCATACCATCCACAGACCAATAGACACGTAGAGAGGCTTAATGGTAGCTTCATGTAAGCCCTAGCCAAACTCACTGCCAGGAGACCTGAAGACTGGTAAGAGCAGCTACCAACTGCATTACTTGTGTGCCAAACCCAAGTGAACAGATCCACCAGAAAAAGCCTGTTTGAACTGGCATACAGCACACAGCCAAATATCATTCAAGAATTGACAGGACCTAAACTGGAAATTCCAAGTCAAGTCCCCCCTTGCTCAGACCCTCAAGTAATAGAGGCCAACAGCAAACAAGCAGCCAAAGAAAAAGAACACTTACAAAAGACCTTTTTCCCATCTGCCAGAGACATGAAGTTGGGGACAATATCTGGGTCATGAATGTTGACAAGAGCAAACTACAACCCAAGAAAGTTGGGCCAGCAATCATTCTAAAGGTAAACAACAATAACACTTAACTTGTGCAAGGGCTTGGGAAACGCAAGCAAGACAAGACCTTACACCACAATTGCCTACAACCCTGCAAAGCAAGACAGAAACAATGAGAAACTGCCCTGCCTGC
Organism: Entomophthora muscae; assembly: GCA_014839935.2. Classification (NCBI taxonomy): domain Eukaryota; kingdom Fungi; phylum Entomophthoromycota; class Entomophthoromycetes; order Entomophthorales; family Entomophthoraceae; genus Entomophthora; species Entomophthora muscae. The sequence continues at coordinate 35,418 of QTSX02002254.1, forward strand.
CACCAAACAACAACTGGTTCAATATGGCGCCTGGGCTCCTGACAACCTCCCTGAAAACCTGCCCCCAGAGGAGGCTGACCCTCAGCCGGGGTGTGTGTGTGTGTCAAAACCGCAGGCTTGACCCGCCAGCAAGTTTCCAACCAAGTGGGTTTGTGACCTGCAATCTGATTACCCGGTCACCCAAAGCCAGACTAAGAAGTCAACTCAAATTACCAAATCTATCAACATGAACAGATGATGATCCTTCACAGTGGATACCTCAATTTGGCGCTTGACTCATTACCAGGATCAAGCCACCCCCTCTTCCATCCAGCCATGTGATCACCAATCATGTTCCTACTATCCATTGATTTGCAATAGCTATATAATCACTATCTTGCAATAAAGATTATTATCTATCTTCTAAATATTTTTCCCCGTGTAACTCTGCTAAAACAGCACAGTTACAACACTGTTTTAGCAGCGTTACACGGGGAAAAATATTTAGAAGATAGATAATAATCTTTTTTGGAGAGATAGTGATTATATAGTTCATGTGAATCAGGATAGTAGGAAAAAGATTGGTGATCACACGGCTGGATGGAATAAGGGGGTGGCTTGATCCTGATAATGAGTCAAGCGCCAAATTGAGGTATCCACCGTGAAGGATCATGATCTGTTCATGTTGTTGGATTTGGTAATTTGAGTTGACTTCCTAGTCTGGCTTTGGGTGACCGGATAATCAAATTGTAGATCACAAACCTGCTTGGTTGGAACCTTGCTTGCAGGTCAAGCCTGCAGTTTTGACACCCCCCAGCTGAAGGTTGGCCTCCTCTGGGGGCAGGTTGTCAGGGAGGTTGTCAGGAGCCCAGGCGCCAGATTGAACCAGTTGTTGTTTGGTGGCAGGCAGGGCGGTTTCTCATTGTTTCTGTCTTGCTTTGCAGGGTTGTAGGCGGTTGTGGTGTAAGGTCTTGTCTTGTTTGCGTTTCCCAAGCCCTTGCACAAGTTAAGTGTTATTGTTGTTTACCTTTAGAATGATTGCTGGCCCAACTTTCTTGGGTTGTAGTTTGCTCTTGTCAACATTCATGACCCAGATATTGTCCCCAACTTTATGTCTCTGGCAGATGGGAACAAAGGTCTTTTGTAAGTGTTCTTTTTCTTTGGCTGCTTGTTTGCTGTTGGCCTCTATTACTTGAGGGTCTGAGCAAGGGGGGACTTGACTTGGAATTTCCAGTTTAGGTCCTGTCAATTCTTGAATGATATTTGGCTGTGTGCTGTATGCCAGTTCAAACAGGCTTTTTCTGGTGGATCTGTTCACTTGGGTTTGGCACACAAGTAATGCAGTTGGTAGCTGCTCTTACCAGTCTTCAGGTCTCCTGGTAGTGAGTTTGGCTAGGGCTTGCATGAGGCTACCATTAAGCCTCTCTACGTGTCCATTGGTCTGTGGATGGTATGGTGTTGTGATATTGTGTTTGACCCCATTTTGGTAAGTACACATTGGTGTCTTTTGAGGTCAATTCTTTGCCTCCATCAGTTATCAGGAGTTCTGGCTTTCCAAACCTGCCAATTATTTCCTTGCCAATGAATCTTTGGATGTTGTTGCCGGTGTGTGCCTTCACTGCTTGGGCTACTGGCCACCTTGTTGCAAAGTCAATGGCTGTGATAATGTATCATTTTTTGTTGTGCTTTCCTGACATGGGCCCCACAATGTCAAGAGCCCATACTTTGAACGGTAGTTGGATTTGAATGGGGAGTACAGACTTAGGTGGGGTTTTGCTTTTGGCAAACTTTTTGCAAACCTTGCACTGTTCTAACACTTCCTGGACATTGTGGTATAAGGTTGGCCACCAGGCTTTATGCTTTAGGAATTTGTATAGATTTTGGCTCTTAGTATGTCCAAGATCTCTGTGGTAGCAAATAATGGTATTGACTTGTTGATGTGTGGAGATGTAGGGAATAGTTGTGCCATCTGACATCTTTCTGTGAAGAGTCCCATATACGTCAGCAAAGAGATGTTCATTCTTAATGACTGTTTCTCTGGTGATGTTGGTTGTGCCTGCAGGGAATTCTTTGACTTTTGTATGTAGCACTAGGAGAGGCCAGTCTGGGCAAAGCCCATTCTCTCCCCTAGAAGTGTGGACATACAGACAGGACAGGGCGTCTGCCATGGCAAGCTTGGCCCTGGGCTTATATTGGATGAGCATGTTAAACTTTTCTAATATTTCCATCCACTGCGCTTGGCAGTGTGACAGGTTTGCTTGTGTCTTGAAATAAATGAGCAACTTGTGATTGGTTAGAGCTGTGAATTCTTCCTGCCATTCCAGGTAACAGCGATATTTGACTAGGCAGTGTACAATGGCCAGTAGTTCTTTTGTTGTGGATTGGGTATTGACACTTGCCATCTGTCAGTTTGCGCAACTTTTAGGCTACAGGCCGGAAGTCATCATCACTATTCTCAATTTGCAGTACTCCCTCAATGGATGTATCTGAGGCGTCGGTTTTCATCTGGTACTCTCTGTCTTGTTTGGGGTATTGTAAGATGGGAGCTGTTGTGAGCATTTCTTTGAGACATCTAAAACAGAGGTCATGTTGGGGGGTCCATACAAACTTAGACTTGGCGCCTGTTATGGCAGACAAGGGGGCGGTCAAGAATCCACAGTTGGGTATGAAGCGTTGTACATAGGCCATCATTCCCAAGAAGGTGCATAGTTCTGACTTGTCCTTGGGAGGTGGCATCCTGTAGATGGCTTGTATCTTTTGACTGTCAGGTTTGATGCCGTCTTTTGAGACTATGTGTCCCAAGAAGGGTATTTGCTCCTGGAAGAACTGGCATTTGAAGGGCTTGGTCAACAATTTATGCCATGCCAAGGTTACAAAGACATCCTCCAGATCTTTGTGGTGCTGTTCCACCAAGGGGCTGTCGACAATAATATTGTCCAGGTACACTAGGGCATGTTTGCCTATGTGTGGCACAAACACTTTGTTCATGAAGGTTACAAAGGTGAATGGGGCATTGGTCATGCCAAAGTTGAGTACCACACATTCACAGGAACCATACTTAGTGCGGAAGGCTGTCTTAGGGATGTCTTCCTCCTTGATACAAATTTGATTGTAGCCTGCAGTTAGATCAATCTTGGAGAAGACAGAGGCCCCTCCCAAGGCGTCAAAGAGATTGTCAATTAATGGCAATGGGTAACAATTCTTATTGGTGACTTTGTTCAAGGCGCGGTAGTCCATGACCAGGCGTAAGGTACCGTCCTTTTTAGCCACAAAGAATATGATGGCCCCAAAGGGAGACTGTGAGGGGCGGATAAGTCCTTTTTCTAGTGCCTCCTTGAGATAGGCACGCAGGGCGTTGTCCTTGTTTGGGGTCAGCCTGTAAATGGGGCGTGCCTTGGGTACAGCCCCCTTGAGTTGGATAGAGTGTTGGATGTGTTTCTCAGGGGGTAGCCCAGGAAATGACTCATTAAAAATTTCTGGGTGACAGGCCACAATGTTGCAATCTTGCGCCGTGAAGGTATCCTAGTGGTCCTTGAAGGGTTGATTTCATACTGGCAGGAGTCCCAGTCAATTGCTTTCAGGTTTTCCTTCTTGTCCAAAGTCTCTGTGATGCGTACAAAGACATGGTCTTGTAGGAGTTGGTCTACAGAGTCCGGGTAGATTTGGTGGTAGACACCTTTACACTTGATGGTCAACATTGAGGTTGCTCAGTCCATGTGGGGGTTGTTTTTTGTAACCAGTCTAGCCCCAGTACAATGTCAAACTTAGGGAAATCAATGACAGGACCTTGGATGGTGGAGTCAAGGCTCTCAAGCATGACAGAGAAGGGGGCAGTTTTCTTTGTCACAGCAATGTGGTGTTCATCAGCCAGGACCAAGTTTTTAATCTGCAAAGGATTAGTGGCCAGCTTGAATTTATCCACAAAGCTGCTGTTGACTAAAGTTTGATCTGCATCTGAGTCCAGAAGTGCTGAGCCTGTGTAACTGCAAAAGCAGAAAGGGTAAGACATCAATTTATTGGGATGTTAGGCAATGGTGTATAGTACCAGGTCTTCTGAGGGCACTTGGATCATTGGGAATTGGTCCACGTCCTTGGGTTGGTATTTATCATTGGGCAAGTCAGGAGTTGCGTAGGAAGAGCTTGGCTTGCTTAGTGTCCCCCGGGCTTTTCCCTCATCTTGGTTGCCTTGGGTGGCAGTGACACGGAAATGGGTACAATTTGACTGGCTGTTATTCCCATTCCCATTCAAACCCGTGGGTTTGTGGTTGTTGTTGTTGCCGTTGCCTCCAGAAGGTGGTCAAGAGGAGAGCCTGCTTGAATGGGAGTCCTTGGGCCTTTCTTGTTTCCCAGTCTGTGCCTTGTGTAGAGCGTTGGATGTTTGTTCAGCTTTTTTTGCTTCACGGTACAGGCTTTGCAGGTTGGTAACCTGGTCCAGGTTCACATGTCTCATCACGTGCAACTTGAGAGTGTCATAGTACATGAGGTGTGTGGCTGGGGTGTCAAAGACCATGTCAGATGGGGCACAGAGACAAAGTTCCTTTTAGGCGCGGCTGGTCTCTTTAACGGTGCCTATCTGGGTCAGGTTCTTTAACTGGCGTATGATCATGAGCGCTGTATCCTTAAGCATGAACCTCACAAAGAAGTCCTGTTTGAAGGTGTCCCAGTTCTTGTCAGTGTGCTCTTTGTGCCACTTGTCACACCAGGTGCCAGCGTCATGGGTCAGGAAGATGGAGATTTCTGCAATCCAAAATTGCTGTGGGCATTCCATCTGAGCCAGCTTGCTTTGGGCGGACTGGATCCATGCGGCAGCATTGTTGTTGTTGGCCCCTGCAAAGGGCTCCAAGGCGGTGCTGCAAAGTCTTTGTGCAACATTTCAGGCATGGTGGTTTTTTCAGCCGTTTGTGGCATCAAGGAAGGTGCCTGAAAGAACCCTTGGGCGGACAGGGCGTTGAAGGCGGGTAGCGGGATCACCATGTTTTGGTAGAGAACAAACCCATCAGGTATCTCAGTACCAGGTGTATACGGAGTCCAGTCAGGCAGGAGGTCAGACATGATTCTGTTGAGGATTTGTTGGCCGCGGCATGTGTGGGCAACAGGCAGAATTTTTTCAAGATAAGGTAGGATGGAGAACCTACCTGTGCTACCAATGTTGTAACTGTGCTGTTTTAGCAGAGTTACACAGGGAAAATATTTAGAAGATAGATAATAATCTTTATTGCAAGATAGTGATTATATAGCTATTGCAAATCAATGGATAGTAGGAACATGATTGGTGATCACACGGCTGGATGAAAGAGGGGGTGGCTTGATCCTGATAATGAGTCAAGTGCCAAATTGAGGTATCCACCGTGAAGGATAATCATCTGTTCATGTTGATAGATTTGGTCATTTGAGTTGACTTCTTAGTCTGCCTTCAGGTGACCGGGTAATTAGATTGCAGGTCACAAACCTGCTTGGTTGGAACCTTGCTGGCAGGTCAAGCCTGCGGTTTTGACAACAGCACAGTTACAACATGAATGTAAATTATTTATTATATCTATAAAAACTTGTAATGTTACGCCAATATAAATTAAAAAATAAAAATTATTGGGGGGGCAAGTTTTATTGATAGAATGAGATTGAGAAGTGTGAACTAGTTGGCAGGCTGGATTGAGGGGGGAGGGCTTTATTGGCTGGTGGGGTTAGTGCTTATCACCTGTGAGGATTGGATGAGGACTAGGGCAGCTGGAGGACCCAGTTTGAATTGAGTGCCTTGATTGGCTTGGAGTAATTGATTGTACATGACATCATATTTTGACTTGGGGAGGACAATGATTGGCTTGTACACCAGGGAGTCACAAGGTGACAGCTGTGAATCCTTTGGTGATTGGCTGTTGCCGAGAGCATTGAAGGCCATCTTTGTAAACATTTCAGTGATCTTCTGACAGGGAAATAGCACTGAGGGGTTGTTGGCTACACTAACCACCTGGCTGAAGAATGTGGGATTGCGCCAAAAAAGATGGTGTCTCCAATGTTGAAGAACAACACATCACTGTGGTGTAGATTAGTATGGCTGGCAGGGAAAATTGAAATGTTGTGGCATTCTGTTTGTATTTTCTTGGAGGCAACTTCAGTGCACTCCATTTGGTGGCTCAAGAATATTTGGAATTTGGAATTGGTTGAGCCTCAGGTGGCAAGCAGGTTGGAGAGGAATTTCATGTATCAGTAACCATTGGTGTGACTGGTTATAGTCTGGTAAAATACAGTCCTTTTTGGGGGAAACTGCAAGGAATACACCTATCATATTCCCCTGTGCCTCCTTCCTTTTGCCCTTGGGAGTGCTCTTTTCACTTAAAGTGCCATAATCATGGAACTACAATGTCAATTTATGTCAGGAAGCCAGGCATAGGTGGAGGCATTAGATGACTCATTAGAGTGTACTGCTGGGACAGTGGGTAATGCCCCCCATAGGATGGGCGCTAACTTGATAATATAGGATACAGATTGCCCAAGCACTGACCAGGGCCCTGAGTTGGTCACCATAGAGACTACTATTCCCATCAAAGTAATGTAGAGTACACCAAATAGTTGAATGAATGTGGTCTTGGCGGCAGTGGGGGGTTCCATTGGGCAGTTGGGTTATAGGGTTAAGGGTGGAGCATGGGGGCAAAGTATGCAGGTAGATAATTGTACTTGTCTTTGAACAATAAGGGCATCATCTCTTACCACTATCTTTTGTGTCCTATTTATTTGGTCTCTCTAGTCCTTGCCAAGGGATTGCAATGAGGATGGTCTCCAAGTCAAACTCTGGGTAGGCGGGGTTGGGTGGGTATTTGGTAAAATGCACAGGTCCAAAGGGGGCTCCAGGGGGACAGTATAGTGCCTGAGGCGGGTCAGCAGGTTGGTCTCTGGAGGGGGTGATTGCCTGATTGTCTACTTGGCCAGAGTTGAGATGAAAGATCACTAAGACTATATAAGGTAGTATTTTTTTGAACCAAAGGTTCATAAAACTTTATTATCAAAAATGATGATAGGGTATTCTCCTTACCGCCAGGATTCTTATACCAGGTGGTTTTGCTTCTTTGCTTTTTGCGGGCTTCAGGACCATGGAAAGTTCACTGGCAGGACATTAACCTTGGCTTCTGGTTTTGAGGGCAGTGGATCCTAGTTGTGTTTGCTCTGATGAACAGAAGTCACAATGCTTTTTTCTGCCACTACTGTTCACCACATCACCTGAGCAATCAAATTGTATTACTCATTCTGGACTGAAGACTGGCATTAGCTAGTGATCATTGACGGGACTGGCAGGAGGTCTTGTTATAACCTCCTTTAGCCAAGCTACAATTTCTGTGTAGTTCTGGGTCTTTGGTGTCACAAGGTTAACAGCAATCTGATGACTATTTGGGGAATCATCTTTAAGAGTCTGGCGGGACTCAGAGTAACTTGTCAACTTGGGGTTGCAACTCAGCAAGTTGGCGGGTTCCTATCTATCCTGGGTGACTTTATTAGCCTTTTGAGGGTTGGGGTTCAATCCTGGGGCTTTTAGTGTTGATATTAAACTTCCAGTCTCAACACTTGGCAGGCTGGAAGGTTCCTGTTCCTCCTGGTTGGGGCAAAGCATCACTGGCAGGCCAGGGTTTGGCCAAACTGGCATTCTGGTGGGCTTCTGTCTACTCTGGTCAACACAAGTATTTTCCTGAGGCCCAGGGGTAGATTCCCAGGTTTTCAATACAAGTATTGAAATGTCATCCATGAAAATTTATAATAGGAATAAATATGACATTGTCTGAAATAGAGGACAGGCAGTGGGTAAGGATGGCACTAATTGCACAGGCATAGGGCAAATCAGATCCATCAACCAACTTATTGCACAGCCAATTGGTCATAATCATAACACTGACTACAAGCCCATGCATCCAGAGCTGCGCTGTGCGGCTGGGAATGAATATGCCCTTGAGCCCAAGTAGGCAACGGACCTCAGTCAATTGAAGTCATGGGTCACAATCCAGAAGGTCAATCATAAAGGGATACACCTACTTGATCTGGGAGTCAACCTGCTTCTTTGGCTTCTTGCCCAGCTTTGCACCATCTCTTATCAAGAGGGCTTGGAACTCACGCTTAATCACTACCTTGGTAAATTGAAGACAAGTGGCAATTTCTGCAAACTTTATGCCACCATGCTTGAGGGTCACAATCTCCTCTATGATTTCATTGATTATGATTTGACATCTTTGGAGGGCTTGGGGAATAAAGGTACCTGGATTAGGCAGGGTAAGATTTGATTGTCCTGAATTCTCAAGCACTGGTTGGATTAGGTTGGAGGGGGCTATAGTTGTACAGTCTCCAAAATGTGGCACAGCGCAGGTTGGGCCTGGTCTTGGGGAGCACCATACTGACTGTCAGAAAAGCCATCTGTGGATGGGCCTGGTGACACATACAACTCAGCCTCCTCACAACTTGAATTAGAATGGGTGTACACAGGAAACATAGTGATTGTGCTCTCTTGATCAGCATCCTGATCTTGGAGTAGCTCCTGGTACTACTCCTCAAAAACATCAAAGTTATCCTCACTGGTGAAACTCATACTAGCACAAAGCAATAAAAATTCTATTAAAAACAGAAAGGTAAAGTATTTCTAGAAAATTAACTTTATTTAAATGAGTGCTCCTATTTGAGACATTCTCTCAGACATAAATTTTCAAATTTAGATGTACATACATTGAAAATAATGCTGTAGTTTTTAATAGATTTTGGTGAATTCACTCCTGAAAACCACTATTTTCAATTTGAGTCCCAAAATAATCAGTATTTTCAAAAAAATGAGTTGTTTTGTGTATGAGTTCATCACTTTTGTGACTGAACCTCATGTGTTCTCTGTTTGTATCATATTCACCACACACTCATTATCAAATTTGATATAGAATGCTTCAGCAAGTGAATCAATTGTGTGAATTATAATTTTAGTTCCATGCAATTGCTATTTCATTTTTGGAATTCAGTATTTAACTTTATTTTTTTTGTGTGATTGACTATTTTTGTTTTCTGGCCCTAGATAAATGGAAGCTTTATTGAGTAAATTAACCTTCAACTGGTTCCAGTTGAAACACATTTTGTGACTGAACCCATGTGATCTAAACTGATTTATATATGTTTATCTCAACAGGTTTGAAAACTACTGTATACTGGGGAATTGTGTGGGGGCAACTATGGGTCCTTTGATGATTGGCTGCTGTCAAGAGCATTGAAGGCCATCTTTGTAAACATTTCAGCAATCTTCTGATAGCAAAAAAGCACTGTGGGGCTGTTGGCTGCACTGACCACCTGGCTGAAGGTTGTGGGGTTGTGCACACAGATGATGTCCCCAATGTTGAAGAACAACACATCACCCAGGTGAAGATCAGCATGCCTAACAGGGAAAATTGAGATGTGGCACCGCCTGCTTAGATCTTCTTGGAAGCCACTTTAGCACACTATGTTTGGTAGCTCAGGAAGATTTTTAAGCTGGAATTAGCCAAGTTCCAGGTGGCAAGCAGGTTGTATATGATTTTCCTGTACCAGTACCCATTGGTGTGATGGTTGTGGTTTGTTGAAATACAGTCCCTTTTGGGAAAACTGCAAGGAATGCACCAATCACAATCCACTCTGATTCTTTCTTTTAACCCTTAGGGACATTTTTTTACCAAGAAACCATAATCCTGGATTTTTAATGACAATTTATAATAGGCTATAAATATGACATTGTCCAACATGAAGGGCAGGCAGCAGGTGATGGTGGCACCAATCACAGGGTTATAGGGTGAATCAGATCCTTCATCCAACTCATTGACCAGCTGATTGGTCAGAATCAGAACATTGATTACAAGCCTATGTGACAGAAATTGAGGGATAATAAGAAACTGTCTCCATGTGGTGGGGAATCACCCACCAAATCCACATAGAGTTAATGATTGACCACTAACGCAGCTTCAGATACCGTTTTGTGAAATTTCCAAATGAAATACTAGGGTTAAGTAAAATAATTTACCCAATCAAAAGAGCCCTAGATTAATGGCCTGCAAGAGAATCAGAGTGTCTTCAGCATAAAATTCAGGACTTTGAGATAGCACCAGAGTTTCAACTTTGACAGTAGGAGGAATAGTTCCAAGATTGGCAAGTCTTGAATTAACATTTGAAGGAGACAACAACAAAGTACCAATGACAGGCCCCCATCTTCCTGTAATAATCTGGCTAAGGATTAAGTTATAGGGGATGTAGCGCAAAAGGCCAACTACAGGATGCATTTTTAAATAAATATTAGACCTAGGTAAATTGATTTATTGAGTAAATTCTGTGAGGACTCAACTCTTAAGAGTTGAAACAGTTAAATGTTCAATATATATCAAAATTTGACTAAGCAATACTGCCTGAATCCTGATATCCTATTTCTTCCACATTGTCAAGTGAGTATCTAATCCAGTTTGAAAAGAAACCATGATTGACCTACTTCTGAAGACCATGCTTATTAATAAGCTCATATCTGGTGACCCTCAAAACATGTCAATTTATCAACATCAGTTTGCAAGGGGGGATTGGATTCAGCTGGCGGACTGGAGAATCTGTAACCCATTTTTGATCAACTGTTTGATTTAAATTTGTTAAACTAGACAATTTTGATAATGATTTCCAATTTTTGAGTGTCGTGTTCTGAGGCGTGGCACAGATACACAACAGAGAATCCTAACCTTAGGATTGAATTTGTACTAAGTCTTGGTTAGATGACAGGGAAGGCAAATGTGTTTACCTTGTGGCCCTGGATGAATAATCTCTACTAGGCGTGGCTAGAGAGAGGTGCAGAAGTACAGAAGACACAAAGACAAAAATGTGAATAGAACTTAATTTTTATTGGTGAATGTGAAATAGATTATATAGTGGTTAGGAATACCACAAAACACTACCAGGATGGTAGGATCACTTGCCACAAGCATGAGTGGGGCAAGTGAGTTGCGTAGAGTCAGGAAACCAAACAATTAATTTCCTGATGCAGAAACCAGTTCATTTTGAGGGTCAAAAGCAAAAGCAAGAGATTTGTCTTCAAAATGGCCCACCAAAGGCAAAATCAAAACATGGAGAATGCTGTTATTCACAACATTGCCCCCCTCTAGATTGGCCTTAGGGGGTGATACTTGCAGAGGAACTTGTTGTGTACGCAAGCAAAAGGACGACCACTGGAGAGGAGCTTTATAGTGTACTCAGATCCTTGTTTGAAAGTCACCTCTAAAGGACCAATCCACAGGGAGTCCAGCTTATGCGCACACCCACCCACACAGTGTTAGTACAGGACATGGTCACCAACATCAAACTCAGGCAAGGGGGAGCGCCCAGCGTTGTCAGGAGAGAGCTTGAGCACCTTAGTCTTATATGCGGAAGTGTAGGCAGTGGCCTGTATATCAATGATGTGGTTGACTAAGTCTTTGATGTGGTTGTCAGGGTTCATGGCCTTATCAGAGGAGAGTAGGGGAACCCCCAAGAGCAACGGAGTGGTGGCTTTACGCCCATACAACATGGCAAAGGGGGAGTACCCTGTGATCTGATGCCTTCTCAGACAATAGGCAAAGAGTGCAGTAGGTAAGTATAGATCCCTATTGGCAGCGTTAGAGTAGGTGAGTTTTATCATGATAGAAACTAGTGTCAAGTTGGCACTCTCAACTGCCCCATTAGTGGAAGGATTATAGGGGGCAGAGAAAGACTGGTGAGTTCCTAGAGCTTCAACAACAGAGGTTACAAGTTTAGCATTGAAGTTGGTTCCGTTGTCTGACAGCAGCACTTGAGGGCAGCCATGGCGGTAGAAAACATCCTGCAGCAGGAAGGCAGCAGTAGTCTTAGCAGTGATATCTTTAGTAGGGCAAGCTTCTACCCACTTGATGAAGTGGTCTACGGCAATTAGGATATAGCAGCATCTGGAGTGTGAACGGGGGAGAGGGCCTGCAGCATCAATGCTAACTGTATTAAAGCATGTTGAGGGGGAACCAACTTGAATTTGTGAGAAGCAGCTTGGGGCCTCTGGAGTTGGCAGTCATGGCAACTAGCTATGACATCTGTGATCAACATGAAAAGATTCTCCCAGAAGTAATTCTTCTGAAGTCAGTCAAAGGTCTTGGCAAACCCTCCATGGCCAGTTTCTTTATGAGCTTGTGACACTAAGGAGAGGCAAAGACTGGGGCGCACATATGACAGGTATTGACCCCGCACCTTCTTGAAGAGTTGGTTATTGCGTATGAGGGTGTCTTCAGACAATTTAGACAGGGCAAGTTGAACCTCTTCTGTCTCACTTTCCCAGGAATAAGGGTAGCCAATTAGCTTGTACAGGCGGTCTGCCTCAGCAGGATGTAGGGCAAGGATGGGCATTCTGGATAGTTCATCAGCTTTCTGATGTTGAATCCTGGGGCAATGGAGCACAGTGAAGTTGTAACCTTGCAGGCGGAGGGCCCATCTGGCTAAGCATCCTTCAGGCTCCTTAAGTTGTTGTAACCATTTGAGCAAAGCGTGGTCAGTGACAACAGTGAAATGGGTACCATACATGTAGTGGCAGAATTGTTTGACTGCATGCAGCACAGCAAGGCACTTTTTCTCTGTAACACTATAATTCTTTTCATGCTTATTACACACATGGGAAGTATAGGCTACAGGGTGGTCCACACCTTCATCATTGAGCTGAGCCAAGATAGCCCCAATAGCAAGGTCACTAGCATCAGTGTACAAGATAATCCTTATTGTAATTGGGGTACACTAAAATGGGTGCTTCTTTGAGTTTCTGCTTTAGAGTCTCAAAGGCCTGCTGTTGGCTGGCGGTCCATTTGAAAGGAACATTACGCAACAGTTGGACCAGAGGTTTGCTAGTATCAGCAAAACCAGGAATAAATTGCCTATAGTAACCCATCATGCCCAGAAAGACTTGTACTTCTTGTAGGTTGGTGGGCGGAAGCATTTTGTCAATGGCTTCAACCTTCTTGGTCATTGGATGAATCCCCGCTTGGGTTACTTCATGGCCCAGGAATTCAAGGCGTTCTTTGAAGAAAGCACACTTAGAGGGCTTTAACTTGAGGCCAGCTTCTTGGATCTTTATGAACACCTCTTTAAGATGGGCTAGGTGATCAGTGAAAGTTGCGCTGAAGACTGTTATATCATCTAGATAGACTAAGACACACGACAACTTCAAGTCAAGCAGGATCAAATCCATGGCCCTCTGGAAAGTTGCCGGGGCATTACAGAGCCCTTGCGGCATGCAGGTAGGTTCAAAAAATCCTTCTGATGTGATGAGCGCAGCCTTCTGAAGTTCTTCAGGAGAGAGGTCAACATGCCAGTAACCAGACATCAAATCCATGGCAGAGAAAAACTTAGAACCCCCAAGGCGTCCAAGAGCGTCATCAATGTGTGGTAAGGGATAGGAATCTTTCTTGGTTAGAGAAATTTAACCTTCAATAGTCCATCACAATCCGGTGGCCCTCATCTTTTTCTTTAAGATGAGCAGAGGAGAAGCCCAGGGACTTTGAGAGGGAGCTAGCAGTCCAGCGTCCAGCAGTTGTTTGAGCTCCTTAGAGACCTGTGCATCTTCCACTTGGCTGCGGCAATATGGCTTGGCACAAAAGGGGGGAGCATCTCCTGTGTCAATCTGATAAATCACACCTTTGGCCAGCCATAATCAGTGCTATCTTTAGCAAAGATGTCTGAGAATTGGTCTAGTAAATCAATCACCTCTTTCTGTTGAACTGGGGACAACTGAAGGAAGTCTTGGGCAGTGAACAGAGATAGGACTTGAGGCTCATCTTTGGGTAGGTTAAAGTCTTGAAACGTTCCAAAAAGGTGAAGGGACAAGACGTCAGGGGCATTTAACAACTTTCTGTAACCAACAACCTGTCCTCTGGATAAAGTCATAGGAAGCACAGTAAGGTTGGCAACTAGTAATTGAACAGGATCCTTGTGGGAGACGTCCAGAATTCCAGGACAAAGGCAAGGCTTGTTACGCCCCAGCAAAGGAGGGGAGTACAGCTCTAAGAAAGTCTGTTCAGGTAGTTCATATGATATCTGGGAGTCTATGATGGCCTGAGAACCTGGAGGGATGGTGAAAGCAGACGTGGCCATGAGATGAATTCCCTCAGTTGCAGGACAAGCCATGGGAGGACACTTCATGTTGGTGGAATGGGTTTGGTATTTTAGGGTGAAAACCCCAGTGGGTACTCCAGAGTACATGTCTTCAAACGTTTACCAGGAACTTTGATTGGCTCCTCAAAGATCAGAGGGACTTTGTACCCTAGGATAGAAAGATACCCATCTTTTAGGTTGATGATCTCATTATATTCCTGAAGGAACTGGGTACCAACCAAAAGGTCGTAGCTCTCATTTTCTAGAACAAACAGCCGGCGCAGCCAACAGGAGTTTACCAAATTGCATTGCAAGGCAGAGTATGTGCCAATGGCGCAAGTCATGGAGAGACCAGTGGTGCCATAGATTTGGTGGTAGTTGAGGTCGGGGGCCAGCTTAAGTTTCTTCACCAGTTTAGAAGAAACAACATTGACAGGAGATCCAGTGTCCAGGACAGCTTTGATTTTTACTTTCTGAATAGATATCTCTACCTGGGTGGTGGTGCGTCCAAAGGGTGGTAGAACAGCCAAGATATCCTGGCCTTGGCTAATTCCTTGTCCCATTTCTCAATCATGCATCTTAGTCCTGGGAACTCCTTATATACGGTTTGGAGAGGGAGCAAGACAGATACATTCTTGAAAACGGCATCTGCAACTTCAGCGGCTTTCTCTGATGATTCCACTAATACAGGGGACCATTTTGCCTGAGTAAGATAGGGGCGGGAGACAACTGCTTTGGCCTCAGACAAGGTCTTGGTGGTAGTTGTAGTCTTCCCAGATTGTAGCTTGTAGGGAACTGCAATAGTCTCTGGGACGCCAAGAACAGAATACCTGTATGCATCAGGGTCTTCAATATCAGATTCATCCACATCAGAATCATCAGAAATGTCATGGAACAGAAGGAGGATATGAGGAGCCTCATCATCAGCAGGCTCAGAGTCAGTAGCAGGCAGAGGTATAGAAGGAGACTGGGAAGAATTGTCAACCAAGAGTGTCTCTGCCTCTAGGTTGACTGTTCTTTTCCCAACTGATCCTTGGGATCAGCTCCCTCAACCCGCAGATTAGTGCAAACGCAAGAGTGGTGACCTATCTGACTGCAGTTGTGGCAACCCTGACATCAAGGAGGATTTTGTGAGTTCATAGTGAGGATACAAGGGCCGCAAGAAGAGGAGCCAGAGTTGGAAGTGGCACAACTCTCCCAAATGACTGCCCCAGAATGGGTAAGATACATATCTTGTAGCAGTGTCTTTATACTTTTCATGGAGGACAGCATAGCCTTGAGGCCTTGAAATGAAAACACAGGAGTTGATTCACCTTGAGGGCCTGGGTGCAGGCCATATACGCTTCATGCACTGACAATTATTGGCTTGTTATTAATTGTTGTCCCTCCATGTAAAATCTGTCTGCAAATTCATCTAACGTCTCTTTGGGCTTGAAAGATATGTGAATGAAGGCATCATTTTTCACCTCCAGGCCAAGATAACCACCAAATTTGTCAATCAAGAGCTGTTTCATGTCTTCCCAGGTCTCAATGGTGGATAGCTCTGGCACAACTACTTCTTGACAGGTCAGTTGTAGACAGGTTAGAATGTGTTCCTTCTTAACCTCATCTGATTCTCACCTCATGGCAGTTTCATAAATAGTTAAGAAAGCTGCAGGTTGAGGTTTTTGGGATCAAAGACTTGCTTAAAAGTAGGCTTGAAGTGTGCCTCGGGAGCTGGACCACCATTGCTGCTATCAAGAACATTTATGCGCGGGGAGAACTCAGCTTCAGATTTGGAGGGGGGTTGTCTAGCCCATAGTTGTTGAACACTTTCTTCAAGGGCCGTCAGAGTCTCGGTAGTTCTGGTACCCGTAGTGTTGGCTAGAGTGGTCTGTTCTTCAGTAACATCTAGGCGTTGTCTTTGGGTAGTGACAACAGTGGAGAGCTCAGCCAGCCGCGAATTAAGGGATGGCCCCACTGATAGGCAAGGGGCAAATCTGTTGTTTACCAAATCAATCAACTCACTCATCTCCTGTACGTCTCTGTCCAACTCAGTCTGGTCTCGTTTAAAATGGTCCACCTCATTAGCTAGGGCAATCAACTCTCTGGCACAGTGGATTCAAGAAGCCCCGCCAAACCAGGACAACAGCCATCCTCCTCGTTAACCCCTTGAGGGCTAGCAGCGGCCGTCACTACCTCAAGTAAAGCAGCAACTTCTTGCTGTAGTTCAGCGACCTGAGCAGTCAGCGCAAGAACCTGGGGGTCAGGTTGAGGCATTTCAGTAGGACGTCCTTGGCTACAAGTGGAAGCGCGTAATTCCCAGATGGCCTCCCAGATCCTCTATTCCCTGTCCACCAGATCATCAGCAGGAAGAGAAGGCGGAACATCAGGTTTGGGAGTAGACAGCTCATTCACCTGACTCTAAGTTTGGCTATAGCAGCAGCAGTGGTAGCTTGCTCTTGATCAAATTCCGCACTGAGCTCATTTAGACCTTGAGCGGCAAGGTCAGCTACCTGTTGCAATTGCTCAAAGGAATAGACATTGAATGCATTGAGCTGTTGCACTAGGCGTTCAAAGTTGGAGAGATAAGTGTTTAGGGTGGAGATTACTTTAGTGCGCCAGGGTTGTTCTAACTGGTGAAACTCATGTAGCCGCTCCCTAATGTACTCAGGGATGGACTGGCGCATTTGCTCAATAGAATTGACTAAACATGTTTGAGAGGTGACCAAATCACGCTGATTATCAGATACCAGGGAGAACAGGGAATGAATCTATTGTTGGTAGGCGGCAAACTGGTCCCAATGATGGGTAACAGCTGCTTGTAGAGACAAGATCTCTTAAACGTGGAGTCCCAACACCATCTGGTGGTGGACCAAGGCGGGCTGTACAAAGGATGACAGCAGGTGTTCAGCAGAGCCAGCCGCTGAGAGGAGATGTTGTGGAAACTGAGGGGCCACAATTAACTCATAGTATTTGGCACGGCTAAACTGTAGCTGAAGGCGAGGGATGGCCCCATCCCAAGCTATCCCAAGGGCTACTGCCATGACTTGATCTAAGTCAGGGGTACCCATGGGGTAAGCAGCTAGGCGGGGACCATTCCCAAGGTTCAGTACAGTAGGGGCAATAGGCGGGTCAGCAATGTCTTTCTCAATAGTAGGGCTGATAATTTCAGGTGAGGTTGACTCCCAAATAGGTGGAGGCAAGGGACCTGAAAATATAGATGCAAAAGGGGTAACCAAGGGGCTTACAGCCCCTATAGTGAGCACCATTTTTGTTGTGTTCTGAGACGCAGCACAGATACACAACAGAGAATCCTAACCTTAGGATTGGATTTGTACTAAGTCTTGGTTAGATGACAGGGAAGGCAAATGTGTTTACCTTGCGGCCCTGGATGAATAATCTCTACTAGGCGTGGCTAGAGAGAGGCGCAGAAGTACAGAAGACACAAAGACAAAAATGTGAATAGAACTTAATTTTATTGGTAGAATAGGAAATGGATTATATAGTGGTTAGGAATACCACAAAAAACTGCCAGTACAGTAGGATCACTTGCCACAAGCATGAGTGGGGCAAGTGAGTTGTGTAGAGACAGGAAACAAAGCAATCATATTTCCTGATGCAGAAACCAGTTTATTTTGAGGATCAAAAGCAAAAGCAAGAGATTTGTCTTCAAAATGGCCCACCAAAGGCAAAATCAAAACATAGAGAATGCTGTTATTCACAACATTGAGCCTTCCTACTTGGCCAAATAATTCCCAGTATTATGGAATCTACCATGAATGCCATGGCCCATACCAGAGTCTGTCTGGGTCCCATAGGGGAGGAGAGCTGGGCCTGGAAGGCCAAGTACACAATAGGTGCAATTCTGGCAGATAGTTGACTGCAGTAGCTAGAGAACACCAACTCCCATATGGGGCACAACCTGGTTGGCCAGCCCTAATACTGTGATATAGACAAAACCCAACTTATTGAAGTACTGGGCAGGAAGCACAGTTGGCAGGGGGGAGTAGGAGGAATCTCCAGAATGAAGGGCAAAATGATTGCTCTTGGTGACCAGGGGGAGCAGATGTGTGAGGTTGTAAAGTGTATTAGAGATACAAATAAATGCAAGCAGAATAGTTATATTGGTGCAAAAGTAGATAGATCTTGCAAGAAAATAAAGAATCCTGAGCATAAAGTTGTTTATTTAAAATGTCAACAGTGAGAAGGGCTTCTCCTCCTCACTCTTTATACTTACTGGTAATTTTGAGGATTTTAGTGCTGCCAGAGAGCTGATGGCATCAATTGCAGTTAAGATTACAATTCTCACTGGAATTTGCGTACTTGGACCAGGGGGTGGGTGCTCATTGGTTGGTATAACATGGAACTTTCTTGAACTGCAGCATGTCAAGGTGCCACAGTTATTTATAGATACCACAAGCAATCAAACGCCCAATGCACAATCAAAAAATTGCGCTCCCAACATACCATTTTCTGATAGTTGAGAGGCCCAAATTTGGTAATGGAATTAAAGTCAGGGATTTGAGGCTTGTGTGCCTCTCAAATCCTGGGCCATTTGTTAGTCAAAAGGGGGTATTCTTGCTCTGGGGGATACTTGGTAGGGGTTCCCAAGCTGTGGGGTTTTTTGCCTCTAGGAAATCCAGCTGATTGTCTAGGGCTTTCTGGGCCCTGAAATAATCCCCTACTATAGTGGAGTTCACATAGCACAACTCTTTATTCCAAGATTTTTATTCCTTCAACAGAGTAGTGGCGTTCTCAAGGTTGGATTCTGGTTCCCAAGTATTCTCTTCATTGGGGTACCCTTTCCATTTGATCAGGAAATGGCCTGTTTAGTATCAGAGTTTGTGTCCCAGGATGGCTTCAATCTTGTGTTCCAAAAATCTCCCTAATTTATGGGTGGGGGAGCCGTTCTCACTATCTGGTGCAGGAGAGAAGGTCCTATCTTCTTTGATAACAGGGAGCGGTGGAATACGTTGTGAATCTTCCATATGGGGGAAGTTCTAGTTGGTAGGCTACAGTACCAATGTGTTGTAAGACCTTGTAAGGGCCTATTTGTTGGGGACTTAAGCTAGCACAAGGGGCAGTGGTCTTGATGTTATTTGCGCTGAGGTACACAAGGTCTCCTACTTTGATTGGGGGACAGGGCTTTGTTTCTTGTTGGAAAAGTCCTTGTATATTTGTACTGCTCTTTTCAGGTTCTAGGCACATTCTTCTTGGCACACTTGGATGTTGCTGACCCAGTCTTGTCCTTCTGGGTTGTCAGCTTTCTCTGTAGGGGGGCATCACATGTGTGGGTTGAATCCGTAGTTGGCTTTGAAGGGGTACATACCGGTGGAGCTGTTGTCTTGGTTGTTGCACGCAAACTGAGCCATTGGTAGGTGTGTTACCCAATCATTCTGTTCCAAGTTAATATAGCATTATAGGTATTGTTAGAGGACCTGGTTTACTCTCTTGGTCTGTCCGTTGCTCTAGGGGTGATAGGCAGGAGACAACGGCCTTTTTATTCCCAAGTCTTTTAGGATCCGGGCCCAAAACTTGGAGATGAATTGTGGGCCTCTGTCTGAGACCACTTCTTATGGGAGTCTGTGGTTCATGAATACTCAGTTCCAGAACAGGGTGGAAGTTTTTTGTGTGGTTACTTTGGTTGTTGTTGGAATGAAGTGAGCCATTTTGGTGAAACAATTAACATTTACAAGGATGTCATTGAATCTTTTTGAATCAGGTATCTCCACAATATAGTCCATGGATACTGGCTTCCAAGGGCCTTCTGCAATCTGAAGGGGTTGTAGTAATCCTTCTGGCCTTCCTTGCTTAGGCTTGGTATGCCCACATGTCTTGCAACCACTGAGGTATCCTTCAATCTCTGGCTTCATCCTGGGCCACATGTAGGCTCTCTGAATCCCTTTGAGAGTCTTTTTACGCCCAGGGTGTCTTGACATGGGCAAGTTGTGGCATTCCTTCAGTATCTCTAAGCGCAGCGGGCCTTCTGGTACATAGGTGCGTCTGTGTAGCTGCAGGGTGTTTCCATGTAGGAAGTAACCTGTTTGGTAGTATTGACTGTTGATATCTTTCTTTAAGTCTTCCATGATAGAGATGCAGTGCTGTTCTACGGTCTGAGCTAATTAGATTTCTTCTCTTCTACTGGCTAGTCCCAGAAATAGAAGCATTGGCTCAATAATGTTTGGGGACAGCAAGGATTTAGTGTTGAATTCTTCAATCTCTTTAGAACTAGGAAATAGGTCTGCTCTTTGTATTATGGCATCAGGTACAATGTTGATCTTTCCAGGTTTGTAGCTGATTGATAATTTGTAATCTTCTAGGAATAGAGCTTATCTAGATTGACGTTGATTTAGTTATTGCAGTTTGAAGAAGTATGTCAGGTTCTTGTGATTGGTCATGATTCTCACTGGATGGTTGGTGTCACACAAGTATCTTCTCCAATGTTTCAAGGACTGGATGATAGCAAGCATCTCTTTATTGTAGATGGGGTAGTTCAACTCAGGTGGAGTAAACTTCCTTGAGTAGTAAGCTATAGAGTGCAGCTTACTATCATGCCCCTCCTGAAGCAACACCCCCCAATGCAAAGTCAGAGGCGTCTGTTTCCATAATGAAGGGCTTATCATAAACCAGCATTGCTAAGACGGGGGCAGAAACAAAGGTGTTCTTTAGCAACTCAAAGGCTGACTTGGCGGTATCATCCCACACAAAGGGGTGTTTCTCAGAGGTGAGGCAGGTCAAGGGCAAGCAAATAGAAGAAAAATTTTGGAAAAATTCCCAGCAGAAGTTTGCCAGGCCCAGGAAACTTCTGACCTCCTTGTGGTTCTTAGATTCTGTCCATGATGTCATGGCCTCTATTTTATCAGATGTCATTGCAAAACCCCCTTTCAGTACATTGTACCCCAGGAACTCTACTTCTTCTTGGAAAACTCATATTTATGGAGTTTAACAAAGAGTCTGTGTTCCTTGAAGCGTTGTAGGACAGCTTGAAGGTGTTCAACATGTTCCTCAGGCGTGCAACTGTAAATGAGAATGTCATCTAAGTAGGCTAGGCAACACTGGTCCCTGAGTCCTCCCAAGACTACATCCACTATATTTTGAAAGGTACTGGGCGCGCTGCACAGCCCAAACGTCATAACCAAGTATTCAAAAAGACCTTGCCTAGTCTTGAAGGCAGTTTTCTATTTGTTGCCAGACCTGATCCGGATCTGGTTAAAGGCATCCCTCAAATCAACCTTTGAGAAGACGTTGGCTCCTGAGAGCTGGTCTGTGAGGTCTTCAGCATTGGGTATGGGGTAGCTTTTTTTCACAGTGATGCTGTTTAGGTCATGTTAATTGACACAAGGACGTAGGTTGCCGCCCTTCTTTTTAACAAACAGTATGGGGGATTAACAAGGAGATTTGGAGACATGTATATATTCCTTCTTCAACATCTTGTCCAAGTACTCTCTTAAGTCAACTTGTTCCTTTATATCACAACTTCAGACAGGTCCATGCTTTGATTGGGTTTCTGGGAGAAGGTTAATGGTGTGGTCAAACTAACTTTGTTTAGGTAAGTCAATGACTTCTTCTTCTGAGAAAACGGACTCTCAAGGCTTCAAACATTTGAGATCTCAGCTTTACAAAATTCCATGGTGATGTTGCTTAGCTCAGGGGTTTGCTGAGGGTTTAAGTAGGGGACCTCTAAGATTTGGCTCTCATGAGTGACAGTCACCTGATGGTTCTTATATTTCAAGTTCAATTGGTGGTCAACCCACCATTCAAACCCTATCACTACAGGTTTTTGAAGCTTCTCCATGACGTGAAATCTGGTAGGTAGGAGTTTCCCATTTAGCTTCAGGGAGACAGACTCTTCACATTTTTGGGACAGGTCTGCTATCTTGTTACCCAAAGTTACCAGCCAGAAGTTGCCCTGGATTGTTACACCTAGTTTTTCAGCTAGGCTATGTTCCATGTAGTTGAGGGTAGTCCCACTTTCTAGGAGAGCTACAGTGTTCACCTCATGGTCATGGTAACACAAAGTGGCAACAATGATAGGATAAGACTGGGAAGTGTTGTTTATTTCTGAAACAGTGGCTCCTTGGGTTCCGTTAGAGCAGCTAGTGCAATCCTTGGATAAGTGGCCACTATGGTGGCAATAGAAGCATAGTCCACTTCTGATATGGCGTTAGTACTCTTCAGGGGTCATGTTCAAGAGGGGCCTACTTGCATCAGGTTTCTGGTTGCTCCGGGTTGCCCAGTGTGGTATCCTTGTGTTTGGCTGAAGTACATGCCTCTGGAAATAGCCAGGAGCTTGTCCTTAGGGAGATTGCATAGGTGGTGTTTCATTAGGCTGGCATGATGTGGGTTCAACCATTTTCTGAAATTCAGGCCTGATATGTTGTCAGGAATCTTGGCTGCCTCTGCCAGGCGCGGGAATTGTTGTTTGTAGGTCTCCAGGTTGTCTCTTCCTTGGATCAGGAAAATGTGCCCCGTGTAGGCTTGGATCTTGGCCCCAGAAGGGGTGGTTGCAGAATTCATTCTCTCCAGGAATCAATTGTAGGAGAGTATGAGTTCTGGATCTTCCTCTAGGCTGGTCAAGAAGGTTTCTCTGGCGTTATGCTTCAGTTGGGCAGCCACCATCATAACCTTCTGAGAGTTGTCTCTGAAGCTCTCAGGGTGGGCACAGAATTAGGCGTTTATCATGATTATTCCTTTTCTGAAGCCAGCCAAGTCCATTTTTGGCAGGTCAGAAAAGTTTATGGGAGCAGCAGTATTCTGATTTGAGGTGAAGATGATCACAGTCTGGACTTGGGACAGCTTGATGACAATTTCTTCTCGGCTTTCATTCTTTTCTTGTTTCTTGGTCATATACTGCCTTAGGTAGTAAGCTGAGGTCAAAAATAAAAGCATATAAGATGCCCCTATAATCAAAGAAGAATATGGGCCCAGGGTTACTAGTTTTGATATGGTTGACATACTGTCATGGCTCATACCAGAGTCTAGCTGGGCTCCCATAGGGGGGCAGGCTGGGCCTGGAAGGCCAAGTACACAATAGCTGCAATTCTGGCAGATAGTTGACTGCAGTAGCTAGAGAACACCAACTCCCATATGGGGCACAACCTGGTTGGCCAGCCCCAATACTGTGATATAGACAAAACCCAACTTACTGAAGTCCTGGGCAGGAAGCACAGTTGTCAGGGGGGTGTAGGAGGAATCTCCAGCATGAAGGGCAAAATGATTGCTCTTGGTGGCCAGGAGGAGCAGATGTGTGAGGTTGTAAAGTGTATTAGAGATACAAATAAATGCAAGCAGAATAGTTATATTGGTGCAAAAGTAAATAGATCTTGCAAGAAAATAAAGAATCCTGAGCATAAAGTTGTTTATTTAAGATGTCAACAGTGAGAAGGGCTTCTCCTCCTCACTCTTTATACTTACTGGTAATTTTGAGGATTTTAGTGCTACCAGAGAGCTGATGGCATCAATTGTAGTTAAGATTACAATTCTCACTGGAATTTGCGTACTTAGACCAGGGGGTGGGTGCTCATTGGTTAGTATAACATAAACCTTTCTTAAACTGCAGCCTTCCAAGGTGCCACAGCTATTTATAGATCCTGTGAGTGATCATGCACCCAATTGTGCAATTGATCAATTGTGCTCCCAATGTACCATTTTCTGATAGTTGAGAGGCCCAAACTTGATAATGAAATTGAATCCAGGGATTTGAGGCTTGTGTGCCTCTCAAATCCTGGGCCATTTTTTAGTCAAAAGGGGAGTTTTCTCGCTCTGGGGGATATTTGGTAGGGGTTCCCAAGCTGTGGGGGTTTTGCCTCTAGGAAGGCCAGCTGATTGTCCAAGGCTTTTTGGGCCCTGAAAGTGACATTACCCTCCACTTTAGCTTAGGGCACAATAATATCATCCAGGAGATAGGATAAGGAGAAGTTCTTGTGATCAGGCAGAAGTTTTATTTTTGTTAAGGTAAGCTCAAGGTGACCAATGGTAGTGGGACTGCGCTAATAGAATTCCTGGATAAGATCTGGGGAATTGTAATGATCATAATGAGGATCTCAGGATTTTTGGAATTGGGATAGTCTTTCCAAGACACTAAATATTCCAACCAGCACCATTTCTTACAGGAGACCAAAATACAATTTAACTCATACTTGAGTTCTCCTTCCAAGAGAATAGGTTGGGAAGAAGAAGTCTCATTTCCCTTAAAGGAGTGAGTAAACATTAATGAAAGGTATGGAAATCTTAAAGGATGGGGTAAATCTAACCAATATATAAAGGGACCAATTTGACGTTCAACTTTGAAGGGACCAACTTGTTTGGGATCTAACTTGCGGCAGGGAACCTTCAATTTCATAACATGGGCATCCACCATGACTATATCAACTGGCTTGTATGTAGGACCTTCTTGGCGCTTGCAATCTGTGTATTCCTTGTAAGTTGTCACAGCAGCAGCAAGAGTAACCTGAAGCTCCTGATGAACCTTCTTCAATGCAGTGGCTTGTTCAGTTGCAGCTTCCAAGTTGCTAATCAATTGAGGACCTATTTTGAACAAGGGATTGTAAATCACATTAGCATAAAATGACAAGTCTTGAGTTGACGTATGTGGGGCATTATTTTATGTGAACTCTGCCATGTGTAGGTTAGCACACCAGTCATCTTGTTGCACATTAGTGTAACAACGTAGGTAGACCTACAAAATTTGGTTTAATCTCTCTATTTGTCCATCAGACTGGGGGTGAAAAGCTGTGGAATGGCACAATTTGATACCAATAATTCCAGAAAAAGCTTCCCAGAACTGAGCAATAAATTGAGGCCCACAGTTACTCACAATATCCATTTGGATGCCATGTAGGGAGAAAAGCCTATTCACAAACAACCTAGCTGTTTCTGCCAAAATTATTGTGATTGGGCAGGTTAAAAAGTGTGGCATTTTTGTGAATTAATCTAACACCATCATGATTGCATTAAACCCATTATAATCTGGAAGTTCATTAATGAGATTCATCAAAACTGATGTCCAGGGCCCTGCAGCAGTCTTCAGTGGAACCTACAATCCAGTAGTCTTGTTCCAGCTTGTCTTGGATCAAACACATACCAGGTAATCTCAAAAAAAGCTTCTACCTGCACTGTCAAACCTTTCCAAGAAAACTGTTGGTGAATTAGTTCCACTGTTCTGTTTTTTCCTGGGTGGCCTGCTGTAGGACAGGTGTGATGGGCCTCCATGATTTCATCCCAAGGGGTTCCCTCTGGGACCCATAAGCAACCTTGATGATATAGACTTGGTCCTATCTTGTGATAACCTTGCAGCTGGCCTACCAGATGTGCACATGCTAGTTCTAGTAACCTATCATAACCCCTGGACAGGGGCTGTAAGAACTTGACTTTTTAATATAAGTCTAAGTATGCACCCTCTGTTAAAGACATGGTAGAAAGCATAGCGGGCAGAGTTAATACAAAGGGAACCACAGCTTCATCCGTAGTCAAAGCATGTGTGTTAAACTCAACGTCCATACTAGCATCCGGGAGATGGGAAGGGTTTCTGCACAAAACATCTGCCAAGTGATTATCAATTCCCTTAATGAACTTGTAGCAGAACTTGTATCTTGTCATATTCCCATGACATCTAGATTGACGGCCTGAAAAAACTCTGGGTTGAAATAGTAGATGAGAGCTTTATGTTAAGTTCTCACCACAAAAGGATGACTTGCCAGCATGAGATGGTGATGCAAATGCTTCAAAGATTTCACAACTGCCACAATTCCTTGTCATAATCATGTAATTGCATTCCTGAGCTTCCATTTTCTGGGAGAAGTACCCCACCAGTCTTTCAACACCATTGCCACCTGTTTGTAGCAACACACCAATCATAGCATATTTGGATGCATCTGTAGAGACCACAAAAGGAATCTCTGGGTCTAAATGTTGTAAAACTGGAGAGGAGCAAAAAAATAGGCTTGACTGCTGAGAAAGCTTCTGCGCACCCAGGTGTCCAGACTAAAGTTGTTTTCCTGCTAGCCAAATACAAGGGGATGTTGTGTTTGGCTCCTAGGGACAACATCCAGGAGGACACGGCGGGAAATCTTTATAACAAAAGATTTGAGGTTCAAAGCTAGCCTTGGGTTAGCTTCTAGGGCAAAATTAATGGCACATACCTTAATTTCCTGGAATACAAGATGTGAAAGTCCTTTTGGCAAAAAGGAAAGGAAAAAGCTTGAAGAATATTAAATCCAACGCAAATGTGAATAAAATTGTCTTTATTAGGAGAAATGATTCTACTTAAATATTAGACAAGGGTCAATAATCACTCATTAGGTAGACAAAGCAGTAGAAGGGGTCATGTTAGAATGAGATCATACCAGGATCAGTCAAGGGCAGGTATAGTAATCTGGAATGGGTGGATATTGAACCAGACCCATTTACAGAAGGCAAGGAATATCCAAAATTAAAAGTGAACCCAGCCAAATCTTTGCAGCTATCAAAATTTGAAGGCTATATCAAAATAGCATTAATTGCGCAATTTATGACATCTCTCCCCTCAAGATTGGACACAGGGAGCTGATATTTGCAGAGAAATTTGGAGTGAACTTGAGCAAAGGGGCGGTCAGAGGACAGCAGCTTCACGGTATACTCAACCCCCTTCTTGTAGGCGACTTCACAAGGCCCAACCCAGAGGGAGTCTAGCTTATGGGCACAGCCTCCAGTACAATTTTGATAATAGAGGACTAGGTCACCTACTTGGTACTCAGGGAGGGGGGCTCTGGAAACATTGGAGGGTGAGAGTTCTAAAGCCTTGACTTTATAAGCAGTAGAATAGGCTGTAGCTTGGATGTCAGTGGTCCAATTATTCAAGTCTTTAACATGAGCTTAAGGATTTTAGAGGCGCCAACTTCAATCAACAGGGGTCCCAAGATTAAGGGGGTGGTGGTTTCCCGTCCATGCAGCATGGCAAAGGGGGACTGGTCAGTCACTTGATGTCTACTGAGTCTATACGCAAAGAGAGCAGCAGGGAGGAACATATCACAGTTAGCGGCATCAGAGAGGGTAAGCTTCCTCATGATGGACACAAGGGTGGAATTTTCTTGTTCCACAGTCCCATTGGCTGACAGGTTATACGGTGCAGAGAAGAATTGATGTGTACCCATAGCTTCTACAATGAACGTTATGAGGCGGGCATTAAAGTTGGTCCCATTTTTAGAGAGCAGGACTTGAGGGAAACCATGATGGTAGAAGATATCTTGAAACAAGAAATTAGCAGTGGCCTTGGCAGCTATATCCTTGGTTGCTCTGGCTTCAACCCATTTGCTAAAGTGGTTGACAGCTACTAAAATGAATTGACACCCCAACCTAGAATGCAGGAGAGGCCCAACAGCATCAATACTCACCGTATGGAAGACATGTTTTGGAGGGATGAGTTGGAACTAGTGTTGGGAAGGACGAGGACGTTAGGGTTGACAAGAATGGCAGGAGGCAAGGACATTGGGATCAAGAGGCGCATGTTTTCCCAATAAAATTTTTTGCACAACCAGTCATGAGTTTTTGATATGCCTCCATGGCCAGTGTCAATATGCGCTTGGAGGATAATGGCTATCCTCATGCTAGGGCGCCCGTAGGGTAGGTAGGCATTGTTAACCTTTTTGAAGAGCTGCCTATCACAAATTATAGTGTCCTTGGATAGGGTCTGAAGTGCCAAGAAAATGTCTTCTGGCTCAGTAGTCCAAGAGTCAGGATACCCTATTAACTTGTATAGACAATCAGCGTCAACAGGATGGATAGCTAGGATTGGCATCCTTGACAGGCCATCAGCATTCTGATTTTGGGCCCCAGGACGGTGTACCACAGTGAAATCATACCCTTGCAGACGTAGAGCCCAACATGCTAGTTGACCTTCAGGTTCCTTCAGCTATTGTAGCCATTTGAGGGAGGAGTGGTCTGTGACTACCGTGAAGTGGGTTCCATAGATGAAAATCCCTAAACTGTTTCACCGCATTCAGCACCGCCAGACATTCCTTCTCAGTGACACTATAATTCTTCTCGTGCTTATTGAGGACTCTTGATGAGTAGGCTACAGGTTGATCCACATCTTCATTGTCAAGTTGGTCAAAGATGGCACTCACAGCTACTCCACTGGTGTCAGTATAAAAGATGAAATCTTTATCATAATCAGGATAGACTAAGATAAGAGCCTCCTTGAGCTTGGCCTTCAGTGCTTCAAATGCTTGTTGTTGGCTGTCAGTCCATTCAAAGGGGACGTTGTGAAGCAGTTGGAAAAGGGGTTTGCTTAGTTCAGCAAAGTCAGGGATGAACTGTCGGTAGTAGCCCATCATACCAAGGAATAATTGAACCTCACAAAGGTTTGTGGGAGGTAACATCTTGTCAATGGCTTCCACCTTATTATTCATGGGGCAGATTCTAGTTTGAGTGACTTCATGACCTAGGAACTCAAGACGTTCCTTGAAGAAGAAGCACTTGGAGGGTTTGAGTTTCAAGCCAGCTCTGCAAATCTTGATAAAGACAGCCTTGAGGTGTTCCAAGTGATTAGTAAAGGTAGCACTGAATATGGTGATATCATCAAGGTACACGAGGACTCAATAGAGCTTTAAGTCTCATAGGATGGAGTCCATAGCCTGTTGAAATGTGGCAGGGGCATTGCAGAGTCCTTGAGGCATATGAATGGGTTCAAAGAGGCCTTCTGAGGTGATAAGCGCAGCCTTTCTCAATCTTCAGGAGATAAGTCAACCTGCCAGTACCCCAAAGCTAGATCCATGGCAGAGAAAAACTTGGAACCACCCAGCTGTCTGAGAGCATTGTCAATCCTGGCAAGGGGTACGAGTCTTTCTTAGTGAGAGAGTTCAGTTGGCAATAGTCCATTACAATGCAATGTCCGCCATCTTTCTTCTTGAGAATCAGTAACAGGGAAGCCCAAGGACTTTGGGAAGGAGCCAGTAACCCAGCGTCCAGAAGTTTCTTGAGTTCTTTAGACTTTTGAGCATCCTCCACCCTACTACAGCGGTATGGTTTGGCACAAAAGGGGGTGCATCCCCAGTATCAATCTGATGGATGACTCCTTTATCTAGGCCGTAGTTTGTAGGCCCAGAGGCAAAGATGTCACTGAACTGATTGAGCAGGGCCAACATGTCTTTTTGTTGAACAGGGGACAACTGGGGGAAATCAGCAGCAGTGAACAAGGAAAGAACTTGAGGGTTGTCTTCAGGTAGATTGAAATCACTGAAAGTTCCAAAGGAGTAGAGGGAGAATACTTGCTCTGCTCCTAGTATACAGCCATGACCTACAACCTGGCCTCTGGTCACCTGCATGAGCAGAGTTGCCAGGTTGGCAAGCAGTAATTGTACGGGCTCTTTGTGGGTTTGGTCTAAAATCCCAGACACAGGCAAGGCTTGGTACAACTTAAGGATTCAGGCGAGTAAAGTTCCAAGAACAACTTTTCAGGTAGCTCACAAGAAATCTGGGAATTAATCACCACCTGAGAACCTGGGGGGATGGTTATAGCTGCAGGTGCTAGCAGAGGTACCCATTCTTCCACAGGGCCGGAAGGAGGAGGGGTACACATGTTGGAGGAGTGAGTCCTATACTTGAGAGAGAAGATACCTGTAGGGTACTCAAGCACGCAAGTTTTAAGACATTTTCCTGGGAGGCGCAGAGGTTCCTCAAAAATTAAGGGAACCTCATATCCCAAGAGCAAAAGGTATCCATCTTGTAAGTTTACAATCCCATTATATTCTTGGAGGAATTGAGTACCAAGAGGTCATAGTTTTTGTTCTCTAGGACCACAGCAGGGGAAGCAATAAGGAGTTTCCAAAACCTCATGGGTAGAGCGGAGTAGGCACCAATGGCTCAAGTTTGGACCATGCCAGCTGTGCCATATGACTGTGTGTAGTTGATTTCAGGGGCCAACTTAAGTTTCTTCATTAGCTTGTAGGATACCACATTGACTGGGGAATCCATGTCAAAGATGGTTTTGATCTTAACCTTTTGGATTGATATTTCCACATGGGTTGTATCTTTCCCAAAGGGGGGGCAAGGCTGCCAACACATCTTGCACAGCCTTTAGCTCCTTTTCCCATTTAGCTAGCATGCACTGTAACACAGGAATCTTTTTATATACAGTCTGTAGCAGGAGAGATACAGTTATGTTTTGGAAGAGAGCTTTGACTAGATTGGCTGCTTCCTCAGAAGAATTGACCAAGACGGGAAGTCAATGGGCTTGAGCTAGGTAAGGGCAAGCCACCATGGATTTACTTCACTTGCAGGTACTCAGGAGGTGGTGGTAGTCTTCCCAGAGCAAAGCTTGTATGGTACAGAGATGGTTTTTGGAACAGCCAGGATGGAATAGCCATAACTATCAGAGTCTTCACTATCAGAATCTTTAGGCTCCAAATCACTGGAGAGATTTTGAAATAGATGAAGGATAGTTGGGCCAGAAGAAGAGGGAGTTTCCTCATCAGACAGAGGATCAGGGGGAGACAAGGGAGATTGGTCAGCAGAGAGCATCTTCATTTCTAAGCTTACCTCTCTTTTCCCGCCTGTTCCTTGGGGTCAAACCCTTTCACTTGGGAATTAGTGCAAGTACGCAAGTGGTACCCTATTTGGCCACAGTTATGACAACCTTGCCTCTTAGCCTGTCCACTAGTACCCAGAGTCATAATGTGTGGCGTACAAGAGGTGGTCCCAGCATTACCGGCTTTATTTTCACGTACCACTATACCTCCATGTGTCAAATGCATGTCTTGTAGAAGTGTCTTTGTTGTGTTCTGAGGCGCGGCACAGACACACAACGGGAAATCCTAACCTTAGGATTGGATTTGTAATAAGTCTTGGTTAAATGACAGGGAAGGCAAATGTGTTTACCTTGCGGCCCTGGAAGAACAATCTCTACTAGTTGTGGCTAGAGAGAGGCGCGGAAGTACAGAAGACACAAAGACAAAAATGTGAATAGAACTTAAGATTTATTGGGTATAAAGATTGTGAATATATACTGTGTAGCTTTACCACAAAACAATAAATGTATGGTAGGATCACTTGCCACCAGCATTAGTGGGGCAAGTGAGTTGCGCAGGGATCAGGAAACCAAACTATTGTACTTCCTGAATTAGTCAACAACTCATTTCAAGTAGCAAAAGCAAAAGCAAGAGATTTGTCCTCAAAATGGCCCACCAAAGGCGAAATCAAAACACTGTGAATAGTTGCATTCACAACATTGCCCTCCTCTAGATTGGCCTTAGGGGGTGGTATTTATGAAGGAACTTTGCGTGCACTCAAGAAAAAGTATGGCCACTAGACAGGAGCTTTACAGTGTATTCAGACCCTTGCTTAAAGGTTACTTCTAGAGGGCCAATCCACAGAGAGTCCAACTTGTGTGAGCAACCACCTACTCTGTGTTGGTAGTAAAGGACATGGTTGCCAACATTGAACTCAGGCAGGGGGGAGCATCCAGCATTGTTGGGAGAGAGCTCAAGCATCTTAGTCTTATATGCAGAAGTTTAGGTAGTGGCTTGAACATTGATTATTTGGTTGACTAAATCCTTGATGTGGTCTTCAGGATTCATGGCCTTATCTGAGGTAAGCAGGGGCCCCAAGAGCAATGGGGTAGTAGCCTCTTGCCCATACATCATAGCAAAGGGGGAGTACCCAGTGACACAATGTTTGCTAAGGCGGTATGCAAAGAGGGCAGCAGGTAAGTACAAGTCCCAGTTGGCAGCGTCTGAGTAGGTGAGCTTCCTCATGATGGAGACTAGTGTAGAGTTAGCACAGAGAACTGCCCCATTAGTGGAAGGATTTTAGGGGGCAGAGAAGGATTGGTGTGATCCCAAAGCTTTGACAACAGAGGTTACTAGCTTGGCATTAAAGTTAGTCCCATTATTGGAGAGCAACACTTGAGGACAGCCATGGCGGTAGAAAACGTCTTGCAACAGGAAGGCAACAGTTGTCTTAGCTGTGATATCCTTTATAGGGCGAGCCTCTACCCACTTTCCAAAGTGATTGACAGCAACCAGAATAAAGCAACACCCAGAACAAGAGCAAGGAAGAGGACCTACCACGTCAATGCTAACAGTGTGAAAGGCATGTTGAGGGGGAACTAATTTGAACTCTTGGGCAGCGGCTCAAGGCCTCTGTAGCTGCCAGTTGTGGCAGCTAGCAATGATGTCTGGGATCAGCAGGCAAAGGTTCTCCCAAAAGTAGTTTTTCTGAAGCCATTCAAAGGTCTTGGCAATGCCTCCATGCCCAGTTTCTTTATGGGCTTGTGACACCAACAAGAGGCAAAGACTGGGCCGTACATAAGGCAGATACTGGTCTTGTACCTTTTTAAAGAGCTGATTGTTGCTTATAAGGGTATCTCTGGATAGCTTGGACAAGGCAAGTTGTACCTCTTCTGTCTCACTTCCCTAAGAAGAAGGATAGCCAATTAGTTTGTATAATTGATTGGCCTCTGCAGGATGCAAAGCAAGAATAGACATTCTGGAGAGCCCATCAGTGTTCTGATGTTGAATCCCAGGGCAATGGAGCACAGTGAAGTTGTAACCTTGCAGACGTAGAGCCCATCTAGCCAGGTGCCCTTCAGGTTCCTTAAGCTACTGTAATCATTTAAGAGAAGCGTGGTCAGTGACAACTGTGAAGTGGGTGCCATATATGTAATTACATAACTGCTTGACTGCATGCAACACAGCAAGGCACTCCTTCTCTGTGACACTATAGTTCTTCTTATGCTTGTTTAGCACGCGGGACGTGTAAGCCACAGGATGGTCTACACCCTCATTTTCTAGCTGGTCCAGAATAGCCCCAATAGCAAGATTTCTAGCGTCAGTGTATAGATGAACTCCTTAACATAGTCAGGATACACTAGGATGGGCGCCTCTTTGAGTTTTTGTTTAAGGGTCTCAAAGGCTTGCTGCTGACTGGCGGTCCATTCAAAAGGAAAATTACATAATAGCTGGACTAAAGGCTCACTAGTATTGGCAAAGTCAGGGATAAACTGTCTGTAGTAGCCCATCATTCCAAGGAAAACTTGTACTTCTCACAAGTTGGTGGGTGGAAGCATTTTGTCAATGGCTTCAAACTTCTTAGTCATTGGGTGAATCCCTGTCTGGGTTACTTTGTGGCCCAATTTCTCAAGACTTTCTTTGAAGAAGGCGTACTTGGAAGGCTTCAGTTTTAGGCCAGCTTCTCAAATCTTTATGAACACCTCTTTGAGATGAGCCAGGTGATTGGTGAAGGTAGCGCTAAAAACCGTTATATCATCCAAGTATACTAGGACACACAACAATTTCAAGTCACAAAGGATGTAGTCCATGGCCCTTTGGAAGGTGGCTGGGGCGTTACAAAGTCCCTGTGGCATGTGAGTAGGCTCAAAAAGCCCTTCAGATGTAATGAGCGCGGCTTTTTGGCAATCCTCGGGCAATAGGTCAACTTGCCAGTATTCAGATGCCAGATCCATGGCGGAGAAGAACTTAGAGCCTCCAAGTTGTTGGAGAGCATCATCAATACGCAGCAAGGGGTACAAGTCCTTCTTGGTCAAAGAGTTCAATTGACAATAGTCCATCACAATACAATGACCCCCATCCTTCTTCTTTAAGATGAGTAGTGGGGAAGCCCAAGGACTTTGGGAAGGCGCCAGAAGCCCAGCATCTAAAAGTTGTTTGAGCTCTTTAGATAAGTGGGCAATTTCCACAAAACTGCAGCAATATGGTTTAGCACAGAAGGGGGGAGCGTTGCCAGTGTCTATCTGATGGATAACACCTTTAGCTAACCCATAATTGGTACTGTCCTTAGCAAAGATATCAGAAAATTAGTCTAGTAAATCTAAGACCTCTTTCTGTTGAACTGGGGACAGTTGTGGGAATTCTTGTACAGTGAACAAAGATAGGACTTGCAGCTCATCCTCAGGTAGGTTATAATCTTGAAACATACCAAAGGGATGAAGAGACAGGACGTCAGGAGCGCCCAACAACTTGCCATATCCAACAACCTGTCTCCTAGATACAGTCATGGGGATTGCAGTCAGGTTGGCTACCAACAACTGAACAGGGTCTTTATGAGAGACATCTAGGATTCCAGGACAGAGGTAAGGTTTGTTGCGTCCTAAGGAGGGGGAGAGTACAACTCCAAGAAGGTGCGTTCAGGTAGTTCATAAGATATCTGGGAGTCTAGGATGGCCTGGGAGCCAGGAGGGATGGTGACAGCAGACGTGGCTATTAGGGGGATCCCTTCAGACGCAGGACAAGCCATGGGTGGACATTTCATGCTTGAAGATTGGGTGCAATGTTTGAGGTTGAAAATCCCAGTGAGATATTACAAGGCACAAGTCTTGAGGCGTTTCCCCAGAACTTTACATGGCTCTTCAAAGATTAAGGGGACTTTGTATCCCAGAATAGAGAGGTAGCCATCTTTCAAGTTGATTATCCCATTATATTCCCTAAGGAACTGAGTGCCAACTAAGAGATTGTAACTCTTGTTTTCCAAGACAACTGCTGGTGCAGCTAGGAGAAGCTTGCCAAACTACATGGGTGGAGCGGAGTAAGCCCCTATGGTGTGGGTCATAGACAGTCCAGCCGTGCCATACAACTGGTGGTAATTAAGGTCATGGGCAAGTTTGAGTTTTCTCACAAGTTTGGAGGAGACAATATTGACTGGCAAGCCAGTGTCTAAAACGGCCTTAATCTTCACTTTTTGAATGGATATCTCTACTCAAGTGGTAGTGCAACCAAAGGGTGGAAGGACAGCCAAAATATCTTGAGCCTCTGCTAGTTCCTTATCACACTTCTCAATCATACATCTTAATCCCGGGAACTCCTTATAAACAGTCTGGAGGGGGAGAAAAACAGATTCATTCTTAAAGACAACATCAGCAACCTCAGCAGCTTCTTCTGACGGCTCCACTGGCATAGGGACCTCTTGGCCTGATTGAGGTAAGGGTGCAAAACAATCTCTTTGGCCTCAGGCAAAGGCTTAGCGGTAGTTGTAGTCTTTCCTGAACGTAACTTATGGGGAACTGTAATGGTTTTGGGAACGGCCAGAAAAGAGTACCCATATGCATCAGTGTTGTCAATATCAGAATCATCCAGGTCAGAGTCATCAGAGATATTATGAAACAGGAGGGGATAGGAGGATCCTCATTATCATCAGGCTTTGATTCAGCCATAGAGGGAGGGATTGGAAGAGACTGGTAAGAATTGTCAACCAAGAGCGTCTCTGCCTCTAGTTTGATTGTTTTTTTCCCGCCTGTTCCTTTGGATCAGCTCCTTCAACCCGCAGATTGGTGCAGACTCAAGAATGATGACCTATCTGACCACAGTTGTGTCAACCTTGGCGTCAAGGAGGATTCTGCAAATTCATAGTAAGAATGTGAGGACCACAGGAAGATGAACCAGAGTTAGAAGCAGCTCAACTTTCCCTAACAGCAGCACCAGAGTGGGTAAGGTGCATATCTTGTAACAACGTCTTTATGCTCTTCATAGAAGAGAGCATAGCATTATGGGCTTTGAAGTGAAGGCACATAAGTCGGTTAACCTTGAGGGCTTGAGCGCAAGCCATGTAGGCTTCATGGACTGTCAACTGTCTGCTCGTAATTAGTTGCTGTCCTTCCATGTAGAATTTTTCTGTGAACTTGGCTAGTGTCTCTTTATGTTTTAAAAGCGATATTCATAAAGGCATCTTTCTTTACTTCCAGGCTAAGGTCACCATCAAACTCATTAATCAGAAGCTGCTTCATATTTTCCCACGTCTCAATGGAGGGTAGTTCTGAAACAACTACCTCTTGGCAGGTTGGGTGTAGACAGGTCAGAATGTGTTCCTTTTTGACGTCATCTGATGCTCTTTGCATGGTGGTTTCATAGATAGTTAGGAAAGCTGCAATGGTTGAGGTTCTGGGGTCAAAGACTTGCTTAAAAGTAGGCTTAAAATATGACTTGGGAGTTGGACCACCATTGTTGCTATCAAGTACATTGATATGTGGGGAAAACTCTGCCTCAGATTCTGAGGGGGGTTGTCTAGCCCATAGCTGGTGAACACTTTCTTCAAGGGTGTTAAGAGTCTCAACAGCACGGGCCCCAGTATTGACAGCTTGAGTGGTCTGTTATGCAGCAGTATCTAAGCGTTGACCTTGGGTGGTCACTACTGTGGAAAGTTCAGCCAGACGTGAAGTAAGGGATGGCCCCACTGAGAGGCAAGGGGCAAATCTATCATTTACAGATTCAATTACTTCATTCATTTCTTGTACGTCTCTATCCAGCTCAGTGTAGTCTTGCTTCAATTGATTCACCTTGTTAGCTAGGGCAATTAATTTCCTAGCGTATTGGATTCAAGGTGCTCCAGATAAACCAGGGCAGAAGCCATCTTCATCAACAACCCCAACTGGACTAGAAGACGTTGCCATCATTTCACGTAGGGCGGCAAGTTCTTGTTGTAGCTCCGCAACTTGGGTAGTCAGTTCAAGAACCTGGGGGTCAGGTTGAGGTGCCTCAGCAGGACGTCCCTGACTGCAAGTAGTCAAACATAGTTCTCAAATAGTGTCCCATATTCTCTGCTCCCTATCCACCAAGTCATCAGAAGGGGGAGAGGGCAGAACATTTGGCTTGGGCGTAGATAGCTCATTTACTTGACTCTGGAGTTTGGCTATGGCAGCAGCGGTGGCCGCTCTTTCTTGCTCAAATGCGGTACTGAGTTTATTAAGGCTGCTAGCAGCAAAGTCTGCTATCTGCTGTAGTTGCTCAAATGAATACGTGCTGAAAGCATTGAGTTGTTGCACAAGTTGCTCAAAGTCAGCAAGATAAGCGTTTAAGGTGGAATCCACCTGAGTTTGCCAGGGTTGATCAGACTGTGAAACTTGTGTAGACGTTCTCTCACATATTTGGGGATAGACTGGCACATTTTTTCAATAGAATTAACCAAACGGGCCTGGGATGTGACAGAGTTGCATTGATTGTCAGATACCAATGAAAACAGGGTATTAATCCATTGTTGATAGGCAGCAAACTGGTCCCAGTGATGAGTAGCTGCAGCTTGCAGAGACAAGATTTCTTGGATGTGGAGCCCCAACACCATTTGATGGTGGACCAAGGCAGGCTGCACAAAGGATGATAGTAAGTTCTCAGCGGAACCAGCTGCTGAGAGGAGATGTTGTGGAAATTGAGGAGCCACAATTAATATTTAGTATTTGGCCCAACTGAACTACAACTGAAGGCAAGGGATAGCTCCTTTACGGGCTATCTCAAGGGCTACTGACATGACTTGTTCTAAGTCAGGGGTACTCATGGGGTAAGCAACTAGGCGGGGACTATTTCCAAGGTTCAGTATTGTGGGGGTAATAGGCTGGTTGGCAATGTCCTCTTCAATAGTAGGACTGTTAATTTCAGGTAAAGTTGACTCTTGTATAGGCGGAGGCAAAGGACCTGAAAACATGGATGCAAAGGGGACAACCAAGGGGCTTACAACCCCTGTAGTGAGCACCATTTTTGTTGTGTTCTGAGGCGCGGCACAGACACACAACAGGAAATCCTAACCTTAGAATTGGATTTGTACTAAGTTTTGTTAGATGACAGGGAAGGCAAATGTGTTCACCTTGCGGCCCTGGAAGAATAGTCTCTACTAGTTGTGGCTAGAGAGAGACGCAAAAGTACAGAAGACACAAAGACAAAAATGTGAATAGAGCTTAAGATTTATTGGGTATAAAGATTGTGAATATATACTGTGTAGCTTTACCACAAAACAATACATGGACAGTAGGATCACTTGCCACCAGCATTAGTGGGGCAAGTGAGTTGCGCAGGGATCAGGAAACCAAACAATTGTACTTCTTAAATTGGTTATCAACTCATTTTAAGTAGCAAAAGCAAAAGTGAGAGATTTGTCCTCAAAATGGCCCACCAAAAGCAAAATTAAAACACTGTGAATAGCTGCATTCACACCACAGTCTTAATACTCTTCATTGAAGTGAGTGAAGCCTTGTGTGCCTTAAAGTGTAGACATAGAAGCTGGTTCACTTTCAGAGCATTTGAACAAGCCATTTAGGCTTGCTGAGGAGTTAACTGTTGACTAGTAATTAACTGCTGGCCTTCAATGTAGAAACAATCCACATACTCAGCCAGGCTTTCCTTGGAATTCAAAGCAATGTGCATAAATGCATCCTTCTTGAACTCCAAGATGAGGTCTCCTCCAAACTACTCAATAAGAAGGTGCTTCATATCCTCCCAAGTGACAATGGAGGGGAGCTTGGGGACCACAACTTTCTGGCAAGTGGGATGGAGGCAGGTAAGGATGTTTTCTTTCTTGAGCTTGTTGGTAGCCCTACACATTGCAGTTTTGTAAATGGTCAGAAAAGCAGCAATGGTAGAGGTCTTTGGATCAAATATCTGTTTGAAGGTTGGCTCATAGTTTGGGTCAATAGAGGAGGCCAAGGACTGACTGTTTTCACTGGGGTTGAGGACATTAATATGAGGGTTGCCTTCAAACTTGGATTTGGCAGCAGAGTGCCTGGCCAAGAGGAGTTGAAGGCTTTCTTCTAAAGTGTCCAAGGTAGAGCTGTTTTGTCCACTAATGTCCCAAGAAGTGGCGGCAGCAGTCTCAAATTCATCAATATTGATTTGTTGCACTGCCAAGGTGCCAGCAATCCCATTGACACTGGTAGCCAGAGAAGTGTTCTGAAAAACCAAGGGGCAACTTGTCCATTTAGGGTCTCTGTGAAGCGGGAGAGGTTCTGGACCTCTCTTTCCAATGTGTCTTGTCTATCAGCTACATCATTTGTCACTTTAACAAGTTGATCTAGAGCACGCGCACAGTGGACCTGGGGTTGACCTTCTAGACCAGGGCAACAACCATGATTTTCAGGAGCGGGAGTATTAACAACTTCATCTTCCTCTTCACCTTCAGATTCAGATGACAAATCTTCAGAATTAGAGAGGTGCTGTCTTAAGTACTCAATTTCACCTCTTAAGGTAGCCACCTGATCAGTGAGGGAGGCAATAAAAGGGTCAGGCATAGGTTCAATTGGAGGGGGGTTCTGCACAGAAGCTTGACGTCAAGTGATAGCCTTGAGCTCAGCAATGGCTTCCCATACCTTGGATTTGAAATCAGAAGAGGTCTCAACAGAAGGAGCAGGAGGAGTCACCTCAATAAACGCTACCCTATCATCCACATGATTTTGCACCTGGTATAGAGTGTTGCCTAGAGAAGTCTTATCCAGACTGTATTGATGCTGCAGGTGGTGGCCCCAAGTATTGACATGAGCTCCTATCAATTTGAGTTGTGAGTTGACATGCTCTCTGAATTGATTGAGCTCACTAACCAGAGTCTCAAAGTCCTGCCAATGGTTTAGCAGAAAAGCCTCAATTTGCTCACGCCATGCGGCCTGATGTACATCCAATTTGCATAGTTGATCCTTTATGTATCCAGGGAGCAAGGAACAAAGGGAGTTCAGGGAGGCAATTAAATACTTCTGTGACGCCAAAAAGTTGTGTTGGTTGTCAGAAATACAAGCAAAGAGACTGTGTGATCATTCTTAGTAGGCCATACTTTGAGTGTGGTTATTTGAGACAGCAGTGGCTACAGCATCTAATAGTTGATTTTGGGATCCTAAGGCGAGTTGGTGGTGAACTAGGGCAGGTTGGATGAATTGGTTGACCAACACACCAATTTTATCCATGTAATCCATCAATGCAGGGGGGAGACCAAAGTCCAAAAGGAAGGAGTACAGGTCTTTGGAGGCGTACCCAGGACAGAGGCCAGGGATAGAGTGCATGGCTACCGTGCCAGAATAAAGAAGGGAGCGGGCAGCAGCACAAGCTTGCTCATAGTTGAGGGAGAAAGCAGGAAGGAGAGCCCATGCAGGCCCGGGAGACAGAACCAATACCATAGGATTTGCGGGGGAATCAGTGATGTCTTCTTCTAGAGGGGGACTAGAAACTTTAGGTTGATCTGGTACTTTGGAAACAAAGGGAGAGGGACCAGAGAATGCGTGTGGGAACAGGGTAACCAAGGGGCTTGCATCCCCTGTAGTGAGCACCATTTTGTTGTGTTTGTCTCCAGGGGACAACATTCTGGAAGACACAGCAGGGAAATCTTTATTACAAAAGATTTGAGGTTTGAAGCTAGCCTTGGGCTAGCCTTCAGGGCAAAATTAAGGGCACATACCTTAATTTTCTGAAAAACGAGATGTAAAAGTCTTTTTGGCAGAAAAGACAGGAAAAGCTTGAAGATTATAAAAGCCAATGCAAATGTGGATAAACTTGTCTTTATTAGGAGAAATGATTCTACTTAAATAGTAGACAAGGAACAGTGATCACTCATTAGGAAGACAGAGTGGCTGAGGGGGTCACATTGGGATGAGGTCACACCAGGATCAACCACAGACAGGTACAATAATCCAGAATGGGTGGATATTGAACCAGACCCATTTGCAGAAGGTAGGGTAATTTCCAAACTCAAAAGCAAAACCAGCCAAATCTTTGCAACTATCAATATTCAAAGGCCAGATCAAAATAGCATTAATTGCGCAACTTACGACACTTGGCCTGAATTCTTGGGCCATGATTGGATTGGTTTAGAGAGGGCCACAGTTGCCAATTCTTTGGAATGTGGCACAGGAGCAGCTTGGGCCTGGCCTTGGGGAGCACCATACTGACTGTCAGAAAAGCCATCTATGGATGGGCTTGGTGACATATATGACTCAGCTTCCTCATGACTTGCATTAAATTAGGTGTACACAGGAATCATGGTGGTTGTGCTCTCTTGATCAGCAGCCTAAGCTTGGAGTAGCTCCTGGTACTGGTCCTCAACAATGTCAAAGTTATCTTCACTTGAAAAACTGATACTAACAAAAAGCAATAAAATTCTATTAAAAACAGAAAGGCAAAGTATTTCTAGAAATTAATTGCATTTAAGTGTGTGCTCCTTTTTGAGAAAGTTTCTCAGACATAAATGTCTAAATTTAGATGTACATACATTGAAAATAATGCTGTAGTTCCCAAATATATTTTGATGGATTCACTCCAGAAATCCACTATTTCCAATTTGAGTCCTAAAAATAATTAATATTTTCAAAAAAAAAGAGTTGTTTTGTGTTTGAGTTCATCACTTTTGTGACTGAACCTATCAGGATTGACACTTATTTTTGCCTGGAAACTCAGGCCCAAGAGTGGGATTTGAACCCTGACCCTGAATTCCCACAGGCCCTGGCCCTGTTGACCAAGGGTCTGCATGTCTGCGTTTTCCTGGGGTCAAGCCCCGCAAGCTGAAGCCAAGAATGATGGTCCAAATGGTAAAGCAAGCCAAACCAAAGGAATCAGTGCACCAAATGGAGGAGTAATCAAGGCGCCTAATGAAGGCAATAAAATTTTAACCATTAGCTTCATGAGCTTGAATTCTACACTGGTACCAATCAAGAGCCATCCCCAGAAGGAGGCATAGGCCTGCAGCCCAACTCCATGACCACAACTCTAGAGCAAGATAATCAAGTAGCCAATTTGAGATCTCTGACCAATGAAAGAACACCTGGCCCAGGTGCCATTTTGCTGCCTTTGAACCAGAGCACCCAAAAACCCCAGGCCCGCCTTTTCCAATGCCCTGATGAACCCTCATAGAAAATATTAAGTTTGGGAGTGGGGTGCTATATAGATAAAAGGACCCCGCGCTCCAAACTTATTGCCATTTTTGAATAAAGGCTATGTTATTTTGGCTTACACAGCTTCTACTTTATTTTGTATTTCCCATCTATCAAATCAGTACAAGATCTCTTGGTCTCCTGTCCCCTTGCCTGTAGATTCCTGTCCTCCAGTTGCTCCCTTTGGCCCCTTACTTCACAGAATACCCTTTGAAACCTGAATATAAGGACTACACTTGGAAAGATACTGGAACTAGATCCTTTGGCCCTCATACTTCTGCAGTTAGATACAACTTTCAAGGCCTGTGTATATTCTCAACACCCAAATTGTTTAGAGGGAAGTTTAACTATATTCTTCTTACACTCTCTGCATGGAACTGCCTGTGACTCCCAAGCCTATGCCCACCTCCTCACCCAACCTCCTAACTGACCACACTGGAAAGCTGTTTTGGATTGTGTACATTACCCTCACAGGGGTTATTGACACTATAATCCCGGCCGCCAGCCTGTGGTCCTGGGTGGGAAAGTCCTTCTGCTACCT
The DNA here is from genome assembly GCA_014839935.2 of Entomophthora muscae. NCBI lineage: Eukaryota > Fungi > Entomophthoromycota > Entomophthoromycetes > Entomophthorales > Entomophthoraceae > Entomophthora > Entomophthora muscae. The sequence goes on from QTSX02002254.1 coordinate 77,612, forward strand.
TTGTAAGTTAGCTCCTCTCTTGTGGTGGGCTTTACCCGCAAAAACCCTGTCCCAAGTCACCCCTTAAAACACCAGGCTGGCTGCCCAAGACTGGATCCCTGACAATATGGCAATATTTTTTAAATCTGGTACCCTGAGCCCCAAGATTTTGCTATTTCTTGGGCATCTTATATGCCTTTATTATTGATAATACTTATTACACCTATAAGATGACTACAAGCCTGACCTCTTCTATGTTAAAGAATGCAAACCTGAATGACCCCAAGAAACCCAACAATGCTGCTGCTGACACAGTCAAGATTCCCTCTTCTCAAGTGCAAAATGTGATTGTCAATCTATCCCTCTCAAATGTGGAAATTCCCCAGATAGGGAAGCTTACACTTAAGGAAGCTTGACTCTCTATGCCAGTCCTCTGCCTGCTCTTCCAAGCCAATGCCCCATCTTACTCCTACTCCAGTGACACCAAGAAGGTACTCAGGGTTGCTTCCATGCTCTCAGGAGACACCCTATACTGGTTTTGCAAGGCCACAGCAGAAGACGTTGAATTCTGCTTGGACTATGCCAAATTTGAGGCAGAATTAATGGTCACTTGGGAAGATTGTTACACTAGATATTACGCCCTGAACTCCTTGCTAGAAATCTGACAATGTCCCAAACCATCCAAGCGTAGATTGACAAATTCCTCAAGCTGAAAACCTGCACCCAACTTGAGGACAAACTGGCAGCCATCATATTCCAGAAGGGGTGAACCCAGCCATAAAAGACCTGCTAAAACATCACCCCCACTTTTGGCCTAGAAGAATTGGAACCTCTGTGCAAGGGCCTCAGCATGAACCAAGAGAACACCAGCCCAGCCCAGCTCCGCCAAAATCAAACCCCCACACCCAACAGAGCAGGAATGACCCCTGAGGAACTTCAAAGACACTATAGAGAGGGACTCTGCTTCCACTGCCACAAAGCAGGGCACTTGACCAGAGCCTGTCCTAAGAAAAACCCTGCCCCCATTTCTTTGGCCCAAATAAACACTTCCTCCCAGCCTTAAAAGTTCATCCTAGTATCAGTCAACGTCAAAGGAACACTCCAAAGACTGAAGGCGTTCATTGACACTTGAGCAGAAAAGAGCTTCATTGACGCTGACCTAGTTCAAGAGCTAGGCCTGTCCACATCTAAGAACTTTCTTCAGATCATCATGGGAAATAGCACAAAGGATAAAAGGTAAAAATGCAAACAAGAACTGGTTCTGGTTATAGGAAATATTACATACCCGTTATTGCTCATCCTGCTGAAGGTCCTACCACATCCCCTCATCCTGGGAGACTCCTGGTCCAACAGACACAGCCTCATCCTCAACTACTGATAACAGAACATCACCTTGGGAGATAAAGGAACCCTTGACACTGTACCCTTTTGTACCAACCCAGAAGAAATTGCTCAAGGACTTATGACCATACAAGTAGAACCTACCCAGGGAGTCCTAACTGCTCCTCTAGAAAGATTGAGCCACGTTTTCAGCAAGGAAGCAGCAACCTGTCTCCCTGGACACACAAAGTACAACCACACCATCAATCTCTTGCCTGGCATTGAGCTCAAACATGGCCCCTGTCTATAGTTGTAATCACAAAGAGCAGTTGGCACTGAAAGTGTACATTAAAGAAATGTTCAATAAAGGCTCTATCTGTGTGTCCAAGAGCCCTTGTTTGTCACCAATACTGTTTGTGGGCAAGAAGAATGGTGGTATGCACCCTTGTGTTAACTTTCAGAAGCTGAACAATATAACCATAAAGAACTGCTACCCCATTCCTAACACTAATGATCTGTGTAATGTGTTGACAGGAGCTCAAGTATACTCCAAGATTTACCTCCAAGACCTGTTCAACCAAATCCAAATCAAGGAAGGCAACAAGATTAAAGTGGCATTCAATACTAGGTATGGACTCTAAAAATACCTAGTAATGCCATTTGGACTATGTAACGCCCCCAGCACCTTCCAGCACATGATTAATACAGTCCTGGTTAAAAACCTCAACCATTTTTGTGTGGCCTGCCTTAACAACATCCTCATCTATAGTAAGACCCACAAAGAGCACCTACTCTACCTGGACCTAATCCTGAGAAAACTCTCACAAGCTAACCTACACGCAAAACTCAAGAAATGTGAATTATTCTAGCCAGAGGTGGAATTCCTGGCTTACATTGTGAAAACTGGAGGATTTGTGATGTCCCAGGATAAGGTGGATGCCATAACCTCCTGGCTTATTCCCATATTCCAGAAAGATGTCAGAAGCTTCCTGGGGTTAGCAAACTATTGTAGAGACTTCATAAATGTTGCAACCAAGTTTCCAGACTTGCCTGCCAATGTATCTTACAATACACAGGGGGCTCTCAATGAGTTTCCCCTTGACATATCTAATAACATGGGACATTATGATAGCAATGACAAATTGCAGGCACTTCTTCCTAATTAGGAGTGTTGCCAATTTGACCTGCTGATCCCCGCACAATTTATTCCTTGGCTTCAATCTTTACATGGAGTGTGCCACCATGCCACCCCCTTGTGGCCTGGTGGCTTTCCCATATTGTATATTAATCATATTATTCTGCAATAAACAATACCTTATTCTTATTATTATTGTCCTTTCTATTGGATTGTTGCCTTCCCCAATTCAAATAATAAATTCTCATTGGTTCAGTTGCAACAATGGTAGCAGCAGTAGGTTCACAACCTACCTAAAAAGAAAATCCCCCTAAGAAAAGACAGAGTACAGGCTGTATGGCTACTCCCCATCAAGAGACCTTCCTTCCAATCCCCAATGGGGACATCCCTGACAGGTATATTATTTACCAAGACCATCTGGTCCTTATGAGTGTGTATAATTGTCTTTGCCTTGGACAGTGTGACATCAATGTCACCCTGCCTCAGTCGGACCTTTCACAGTGTATGCTCAACCATCAGCTGGAATCCTTTGCGGGTGGGGTTAAAGGAGCTGGCATTGTCAGTTGGCTTCACTCCACCAAAACCTGCCTCTGTATCTTTCAAGTACCTGAGCCCATGTGGGTTGCCATGGCGTCTGGGCGCCTCACAGGGCCCGCCTATTGTGGTGGGAACTCCCCTTCTGGAAATTAAGTAGACTGGCTCCTTTCCCAAATACCTTGCCGCCCCCAAAGCCGTGACCAGAGGAAATGATATGCTCCTGAACCTAATAGTCAACGGTCTCAAGCCTCATATCTGTAATTAGGCCCCATAGGTTGCTGCACCTCCATTGATGACTGTTACAAAGCCATTTTGGAGGCCAACAACCAGGCTTCAATGGGTTTCTGCCGTACAAATGATGCACCACCTCAACCTCGTGCAACACCTGGCAGCGCCCACAACCAAGTGGGCCACTGTCAGCCCCATCAGCAGGAAAATGGGATTAAACACCCCCGCAAGGGGGAACTCCAGCTAGCACAGATTGAGTATCAGGGAAAAGCCTGGGGGTTGTAGCAACAAGAGGCCCTATGACCCCACCTGACTCTTCCTCTCAATCCCTGCTTGTAAAGAACCCCTTTGATTACAACATCCACAAAGTTGAAACCCTGGACGTCTTCCAAGTCCACAGCAACAACCCCATACTACAAGCAAGTCACACTTCAAATAAAGTAACCTGCTTAGCCTATCCCTTCTGTTTCTGTGGTAACACCCACAAACTATTGGTGGATACCAGGGCCAATCACACCATGATTGACCAGGTGTTTGCTGATTTGCAACAGTTAGACCACAAGCCAAGCAGATTCAATGCAGTATAAGTAGCTGACTCCTGTAGAGTAGCAATTACCCATGAAGAAGTACCCTTCTCTGTGAGGATAGGGATTGTCCAGGTTAAGCTCTCTGGGCCAATCATGGCAGGGCTCAGCCACACTGTAATTGCTGGTCTTGAATGGCTTTGTCACAATTGTCCCTAAATTAACTGGGATACATCTGTTATCACCCTCAATATAAATGGGGTGGGCTTTCAGATCTATCCTGTTGAAATAAACAAACTTCTTCACAATAATGTGTTTTTCAGAATAACTAAAACAGGCTTTTACAATTTTAAGGGGGGAGCTAGACTTCAATCAATGCTCAGTTGAAGCTATCTGCGCTGAACCACCTGTGGCCCCTCCCTTGACCGCTTCACCTCCACCAGCGTTTGCCACACTCCTCAAGGAGTATAAGTATGTCTTCAATTAAACACTGGACCAACTACCTCCTCCCCAGGAGATTCAGAATGCTGTATAACTTCAAGGGTTGTTACCCAAAGCACGTCCCCTATATTGTCTTACACCAAAAGAAGATAAGACCCTCTTCCAGCACCTCATGGACGCGCTTTACAAGGGCTTCATTTGCCCCTTGCTCTCTTCATACAGAGCTGCTGTCTTCTTTGTAGCCAAGAAGGACGGGTCTCTTTGCCTGGTCACAGATTACTGCGCCATAAATGAGGTGACAGTTAAGAATAAGTACCCCCTGCCATTGATTGACAGCCTGTTTGACACACTTGTGGGTGCAAAGGTCTTTAACAAGATCAATCTCACTGCGTGGTACAACCAGGTCTGCATTGCACCAGGGGATGAGGCAAAAACTGCCTTCTGCACACGCTACAGGTCATTTGAGTATCAGGTCATGAACTTCATAATGACCAACACTCCTTCCACCTTTGAAATGTTTACAAACAAAGAATTTGAGGAATTGATTAGGAAATGTGTGGTTGTGTACCTTGATGACATTATTGTCTTCAGTCAAGATCAAACCATGCACCTCCAACACCTATGTGCTGTCTTTGACACCCTTCAGAAAAATCAGATAAAAGCTAAACCCTCCAGATGTGATTTCCTCAAGTTGGAGCTCTTGTTTCTTGGGCACACCATCTCTGCCCAAGGAATAAAGCCTGACCCTGCCAAAATCAAGGCAATCACCAGTATGCGCCCTCCCACTGATGTGGGCCAGGTGCATACATTTTTAGGCAAGGTTGCCTACGTGGGCAACTTCATTCCCAATTGTGGGGAACTAATTGCACCTCTAACTGAGCTCCTCAACACCAAGCAGCGCTTCCATTAGACCCCTGTCTGAGATCAAGCCTTTGAGATGTTGAAATAAAGACTTAAAACTGTGTCTGTATTACAGTTCCCCAATCAGAACCGCCAGTACAAACTTGAGACTGACACCTCTGACAGGTTCATAGGGGGTGTACTATGGGTAGAAACCAACAATGGTGTCTTCCTCCCCATAGCATATGAGCCCAGGAAGTTTACAGACTCAGAACAATGTTACTCTATACATGATAAAGAATTGGCGGGAATTGTACACTGCATTGAGAAATGGTGCTTTTACCTGGAAGGGGCTGCTTTTCCTTCCCGTGTCCTGAAAGATCACAAGTCACTTCAGTACTTCAACACACAGTCCCACTTGACACGCCACCAAGCAGGCTGGGTTTAGCGTCTATCCCCCTACCAGCTGTGCATTGAGTACAAGCCTGGGAAGGAACTTGTCACATCTGACGCCCTCTCATAGCTCTACTGGCAGGCACCCACCTGCTAGGAAGTAACCTTCCTAAGTGGTGAATGATGGCATATGAATTTAATCCAGTTATCAAGGATCCTACAGGCAAGGACACCATTTCAAGATGGAATAATTCCCCAAATAATTGATATCTGCCTAACAGCGGATTGAAACGTCCTAAGAATAAGTACGCCCCCAAGTAACACAGGAGAATGGCAGAAGCCAAAGGACAGAAGACTTGGGGTTCAGGGTTCTGGTAGGCGGTTTTATAGTTCTTGGTCTCTTCTCTGTGAGGGGAGTTATGTGATAAGGGTGTAGCAGTATACCATACTCCTGGTATCAACTGGCTCCAGGAGCTGTCTAAGAATTGTGCCTTGGGGGAGGTACCATAATCTGTGTGTGAGCCTATCAAAATGCTGGCTAGTACAGCTGGCAGCAAGACCATCCAGTACACCCAGTTATACCCAAGAGACTCCATAAAAGGAGTCTTGGGTAATCCCATGGTTTAGGATTGTAAGGCTTGGATTAATTTAACAAAATAGGCAAAATGATTCACTTGGGTGAATGTAGATTTTATTGATTTAAAGAATAGTAAAAGGTAGCTCACCAGCTTTATATAGCACGGTAGCCCTAAAATAATGTGGATGCAGTTTTAAATGAGATCAGATTGTTTGGGGATGAATCTAAGAATATTGGGAGTTAAACTGGAGAATTTGGGGAAACTAGGACTCACAACAAGGCTGCTTATAAAAAACTTATCTGATATGGAACCTCAATGACAAAATATACTGCCTAGCTTAAATTATATATCCAAGGTCAAGATCCAGAACTGGGAAGGTCCCCATCTTCCCAAGCTGATTTCTGGAGAAGAGAAGAAAGACAAACAACAGCACCAGAGTTTTCCAGGCTAGAGACAGTATTGAAAGCGTCAACAAACTTAAGAACATCACCATGCAACATCTGGGGAGATTTCAAATTTGATTGTGCATCACATGATTAGCTGCAGCCTTCTGTAGAAGGTAATTATTGGTTGGTGAGAAGATTAACATTAACTTTATCATTTAGATGAACAACTAAGTTTGAGGAAGTCTTGGGTTTGATCCCTGTTCTTACATGGAATCAACTAACCAATTTATATGAACTGGTATTAAAAGGTAAATTAGCAAAAAAAATACTACTAACTAATCTAGTTTTTCCAATATTTCTAAGTAAACCTGACTTGGAGTCCTCCTTTGTAGTTGACTTTTCACAGGCATTGTTGACAGAAATTTCCTGCAGAAGATTCCTGACATCTATGTAGCGTTCATCACTGGGGATGATGGCTTGGATCCAGACTGGCCAATGTTGTACCTCAGTTCTGAAGCAACTTGTTACAAAGGCCTTAACTCAGTAACCATCTCCAAGCTGAAGGATAATGAAAGCCAGTTCACCACAGATGCTGGCAACTTCTGCTGTCAGGCAAAGACAGGTGAGAAGACGCCTTACATTCCCACCACACAACAAGGTGACACAATATTGCATTACCACCTCACCTTGGGTCTCATAAGAGGGCGCAGCCTCTTCAAGATCATGAAACAAAAGGTTTGGTGGCTGTGTATGTGCCAAGATATCTTGGATCTCCTCAAAACGTGTGTGCTGTGTGAAAAGAACACGTCTAAACCTGCACCCCCAAGTCTGTCCTGCCCATCAAGGCCATGGAACCCTTCAAATAGTGGTCTCTTGATGTTGTTGGGCCCCTCTCTGAAGACATACTGGGGAAGAAATCCATTATAACTGCCATCAACTACTTCATTTTTTACCCAGTGGCCTGGGCAACAAATAACCACACCACCACCATCACCCAATTCATTAGCAGGGAAATTGTGGCCTGCTTTGGGCAGCCCAAACGTCTCATCACAGATGGTGGCCCCAAACTTGTTGGGCAGGTCATGAAGGCATACTGCACCAAGAATGCCCTCCAACAGATAGTCACCACTCCCTATCTTTTGCAAGCCATTGGACGCATAGAGCAGTTAAATGGCTCCCTGGTTCAATTGATTGCCAAGCTCTCCCAGGAACACCCCAATACCGCGTGGACTGAACACTTGCCCACTGCTCTACTTATCTTACAAGCAAGAATCAATAGAGGCACCAGGTTCAGCCCCAGCGCTTTGGCTTTTGGAACGCCTGACAGTCTGAAAGGAGTTAAACAGGGGAAGTTATGGTCTACAGTTCCCAGAAACCCCCCTGTTGACAACTCTATCCCTAAACCAATGGTGTGCCAAAGCCTGGGAAATCAAACAAAAACAAATTGAAGGAGGGACCAAACACCTTGAAGCCAGGTACGCTGTAGGCAACCCTGTCTACACCCTCAACCTCAATTTGGCCAAGTTAGAATCCAATCACCTAGGGCCCTTCAAGATAGCCGCAGTCTGACAATCACACCTATCAGCTTGAAGATGCCCAAGGGAACACCAAGAAGCTCCACCACAATTTCTTGCGCCCCTGCCGCGCCATCCCCACACAAAGGTTGTTTGTGCAGATGTTCCCAGATCTTCTGCAGACGCCAATCCTGGTGTCTGACAACAAGCAGGAGGCAAGGGGGTGTTGCAACCAAGTTTTCAGACTCACCTGCAATATATCTTATAATACACAGGGGGCGCTCAATGAGTTGCCCCTTGTTGTGTTCTTAGGCGCGGCACAGACACACAACAGGAATCCTAACCTTAGGGTTGGATTTGTACTATGTCTTGGTTAGATGACAGGGAAGGCTATGCAATTACCTTGCAGCCCTGGAAGAATAATCTTTACTAGTTGTGGCTAGAGAGAGGCGCAGAAGTACTAGACACAAATACAAAAAGTGAATAGAACTTAATTTTATTGATGAATTAGGAAAAGGAATATATAGTGGTTATTGATACCACAAAACACTACCAGGACAGTAGGATCACTTGCCACAAGCATGAGTGGGGCAAGTGAGATGTGCAGAGTCAAGAAACCAAAAAATTGTATTTCCTGATTCAGTCATCCACTCATTTTGAGAGGCAAAAGCAAAAGCAAGAGATTTGTCTTCAAAATGGCCCACCAAAGGCAAAGTTGACACATGGTGAATAGCGATATTCACAACACCCCTTGACATATCTAAAAACACGGGCCATTCTTATAACAATGTCAAATTGTGGGCAATTCTTCCTAATTAGGTGTGTTGTCAATTTGACCTGCTGGTCCCTGTACAATTTATTCCTTGGCTTCAATCTTTACATGGAGTGTGCCACCATGCCACCCCCTTGTGGCCTGGTGGCTTTCCCATATTGTATATTAATTGTATTATTCTGCAATAAACAATACCTTATTTTATTATTATTGTCCTTTCTATTGGACTGTTGTCTTCCCCAATTCAAATACTGAATCCTCATTGGTTCAGTTGCAACATAAAAATAATTCCTTGATTATGCTGCCACTGACCAAGCTCTGCTCAGACAAAATCCAGTTTGTCTGGACTGATGAATGTGCCTTTGCGTTTGAAACCCTGAAGAAGGCCTTCACATCTGCCCCTGCCCTCACCATGCCTGACCCATCTAAACTTTTTGTGCTTGGTACAGATGTGTTCAACTTTACGGTGGGTGAGGTCCTTCTTCAGGAGGGGGGATAGTATGCTACATCCTGTAGCATATTACTCCAAGAAGATGCTGCCTGCCAACAAAAACTACCCAATATATGACAAAGATATGCTAGCTATAATGAAGACATTGAAGCATTGGCACAGATACCTATGTGGGGCTGAACATCTGGTAAAGGTCCTGACAGACCACAAGAACTTGGATTGCTTCTTTAAACCATGTCAGATTAACCAGCAACAAGCAAGATGGGCCTTAGAACTGGCTGATTACACATTGATCATATACTACAAGCCAGGAAAGGTGAACATGATACCTGACGCCCTAAGTAGAAGAGCTGATCAGGTTCCAACCCACATAGAAACTTGCGACCACAACACCCAAGTCCTTCTAGACCCAATGAGCCTAGGCATTCACCTTAGATTAATGAGAATTAGATCCAGCAAACCAGAAGTATAAAAGGCCCAAAAACTTGAAAATTTTACCAAAATCATGATCTCTGACCTCTCCCAATCCCTGAATAGTGCCCACTACCAAAAAGACTACTCATTGAAAAGAATAATGCTAATGCTTCACAACAGGATCTTTGTACCAGAAGGATACATCAGGACCAACATCTTGAGAGACTATCACAATTCCAAAAAAGTCTGGACACCCAGGGAGACTCAAGACCCTCTAGAGCATCAGAAAAAACTTTGCCTGGCCAAAAATGGACCAAGAAGTAAGCGCATACCTGAAGGGATGTGAGACCTGTGGACATACCAAAACTCGCAGAAACAAGCCTAAAGGGCTTTTAAGACCCTTGGATATACCTCATGGACCCTGGAGATCTGTTTTAATGTGCTATATTGTGGAAATTCTCTCATCCCTCTCCTTTAATGCAATCCTGATCATGGTAGACCGCTTCAACAAGATGGCATATTTTGTACCAACCACCACCCATTGCACGGCAGTGGAGAAAGCTCAACACTTCCATGACCACATCCTCACTCAACACAGAACACATGAGGAAATCATCACATACAGAGGACCTCAATTCACTTCAAACTACTGGACACAGGTGATGAAAGACTTGTGAATCAAGCAATGTGTATCTACCTCTTATCACCCACAGACTGAAGGCCAAACAGAAAGAGTGAACCAGATTCTTGAACAATGCCTTTGATGCTATGCCAATGTTGATCAGGATAATTGGGCCAAAATTCTCCCCATGGCCCAGTTTGCTTACAACAGTAAAGATCACGCCTCCACTGGCATGTCCTGTTCAAAGCCAACTATGGGTTTGATCCCACCTGAGACCTCCAAATTGGCAAGAAGGAAACTAACACTACTGGGCGCTCCTGGATTGAACAGATCCATGACACACAAAAAACATGCCTAATCAACCTGAGCCATGCATTGCAAACATACAGAGCCTTTGCCAACTTCAAACAAACCCCTGGCTAACCCTTGAAAGTTGGAGATGAAGTATACCTGGATCCCTAGAACGTACCCCTATATGTGCCCTGTAGGAAGAAGTTCACAGAAGAAGTGGCCCTCACAAGATCACCAAACTAATTGGATAGGTTGCTTATAAACTAGGCCTACCCCCCTCCTGGAAGATTCATGACATATTTCACCAATCCCTGTTGTTTAAAAAGGATGGGAACTTGCTCCCTCACCAACGGCTCAAGACAGCCCCCCACCTATCTAAATAGGCCGCTCCAAGGAATATGAAGTTGAATACATACACACCAACAGAACCCACTACCAAAAACCCCAGTATTACGTCAAGTGGAAAGGATATCCACTAGAAGAAAGTACTTGGGAACCACTGAGCAACCTGAATAATGCCCAAGAAGCTGTCTAACTCTACCTGAACAAGAAGAATCAGAAGAATGGGCTCTTGGGGGAAGAAAGAGATGGTGTCAGGATTGAAAATTCTTCCTCTCTGGAAACCCAGGCCCGGGAGCAGGAATTGACCCGGAACCTGGATCCCCCTGGCCCGCCAGGCCTATGGACCGCGTGACCTCCCGCCTGCATTTTTCTGGGGTCAATCCCCCCAAGATGAAGCTGTTGTAAATTGCGCAACTAATGCTATTTTTATATGGCCTTAAAATATTGATAGCTGCAAAGATTTGGCTGGGTTTGCTTTCAATTTTGGATATTCCTTGCCTTCTGTAAATGGGTCTGGTTCAATATCCACCCATTCCGGATTATTGTACCTGTCTGTGAATGATCCTGGTATGACCTCATCTCAACGTGACCCCCTCAGCCACTCTGTCTTCCTAATGAGTGATCACTGTTCCTTGTCTACTATTTAAGTAGAATCATTTCTCCTAATAAAGACAAGTTTATCCACATTTGCATTGGCTTTCATAATCTTCAAGATTTTTCCTGTCCTTTTTATCAAAAGGACTTTCTTTTCTTGTTTCCCAGGAAATTAAGGTATGTGCCCTTACTTTTGCCCTGAAGGCTAACCCAAGGCTAGCTTTGAACCTCAAATCTTTTGTTATAAAGATTTCCCGCCGTGTCCTCCTGGATGTTGTCCCCAGGAGCTGAACACAACAAAATGGTGCTAACTACAGGGGCTGCAAGTCCTCAGTTACCCTGTTCCCACATGTATTCTCTGGTCCTTCTCCCTTTGTTTCTGAAGTACCCAAACAACCTAAAGTCTCTAGTCCCCCTCTAGAAGAAGACATCACCAATGCCCCCTCAACTCCTATGGTATTGGTTCTGTCTCCTGGGCCCGTATGGGCCCCCCTTCTAGCTTTCTCTCTCAATTACAAGCAAGCTTGTGCTGCCGCCTGCTCCCTTCTCTATTCTGGCACTGTGGCAATGCACACTATCCCTGGCCTCTGTTCTGGGTACGCTTCTGAAGACCTGTACTCCTTTCTTTTGGACTTTGGTCTCCCCCCTTCATTGATAAATTCCATGGATACAATTGGTGTGTTGGTCAACCAGTTCATCCAACCTGCCCTAGTTCACCATCAACTTGCCTTAGGATCCCAGAATCAACTATTGAATGCTGTAGCCACCGCCATCTCAAATAGCCATTCTCAAAATATGGCTTATCAAGAATGATCCCACAGTCTCTTTGCATGTATTTCTGACAACCAGCGTGATTCACTGGCATTACAGAAGTACTTAACCTTCTCCCTGAACTCCCTTTGTTCCTTGCTCCCTGGATGCATCAAGGACCAACTATGAAAATTGAATGAGCATCAGGCAGTCTGGCGTGAGCAAATCAAGGCCTTTCTGCTAAACCATTGCCAGGATTTTGAGACTCTGGTTAGTGAACTTAATCAATTCAGGGAGCATGTCAACTTGCAACTTGAATTGGTAGGAGCTCATGTTGATACTTGGGGCTGCCATCTACAGCATCAATGCAGTCTAGATAAGGCTGCACTAGGCAACACTCTATACCAGGTGCAAAATTATGTGAATGATAGGGTAGTTTCTATCAAGGTGACTCCTCCTGCTCCTCCTGTTGAGACCTCATCTGATTTTAAAACCAAGGTATGAGAGGCAATTGCCAAACTCAAGGCTACCACTCAAAGTCAAGCTTCTTTTCAGAAAACCCCCCCAGTTGAACCTATGCCTGACCCTTGTATTGCCTCCCTCACTTATCAGGTGGCTACCTTTCAAGGCAAAATTGAGTACTTAAGACAGCACCTCTCTAATTCTGAGGATTTTTCATCTAAATCTGAAGAGGAAGAGGAAAGTAAAGTCATTAATACTCCTGCTCATGACAATCATGGTTGTTGCCCTGGTTTAGAAGGTCAACCCCGGGTCAACTGCGCATGTGCACTAGATCAGCTTGCAGAAGCAACAAATGATGTAGCTGATAGGCAAGACGCATTGGAAAGAGATGTACAAAACCTCTCCCGCTTTACCAAGACACTGAATGGACAAGTTGTTCCTTTGGTTGCGCAGACCACTTCCCTGACCACTCACCTCAATGGGATTGCTGGCACTTTGGCGGTACAGCAAATTAAGATTGACAAATTTGGAACTGCTGCAGCCACTGCTAGGGATATTAGTGAACAGAACAGCTCTACCTTGGATACCCTAGAGGAAAGCCTTTAACTCCTCTTGGCCAGGCACTCTGCTGCCAAATCTGAGTTTGAAGGAAACCCTCATATTAATCCTCAACCCCAGTGAAAACAGTCAGTCCTTGTCCTCCTCTATTGACCCAAACTATAAGCCAACCTTCAAACAGATATTTGATCAAAAGACCTCTACCATTGCTGCTTTTCTGACCATTTACAAAACTGCAATGCGTAGGGCTACCAACAAGCTCAAGAAGGAACACATCCTTATCTGCCTCCATCCCACTTACCAGGAAGTTGTGGTCCCCAAGCTCCCCTCCATTGTCACTTGGGAGGATATGAAACGCCTCCTTATTGAGGAGTTTGGAGGAGACCTCATCTTGGAGGTCAAGAAGGATGCATTTATGCACATTGATTTCAATTCCAAGGAAAACCTGGCTGAGTTTGTGGATTGTTTCTACATTGAAGGCCAGCAGTTAATTACTAGTCAACAGTTAACTCCTCAGCAAGCCTATGTGGCTTGTTCAAATGCTTTGAAGATGAACCAGCTTCTATGCCTACACGTTGAGGCACTGTTGTAAATTGTGCAATTATTTTTATTTTGATATGGCCTTCAAATATTGATAGTTGCAAAGATTTGGCTGGTTTTGCCTTTGAGTTTGGAAATTCCCTACCTTCCAAAAATGGGTCTGGTTCAATATCCACCCATTCCAGATTATTGTACCTGTCTTTGGTTGATTCTTGTATGACCTCATCCCAGTGTGACCCCCTCAGCCACTCTGTCTTCCTATTAAGTGATCACTGTCCCTTGTCTACTATTTAAAGTAGAATCATTACTCCTAATAAAGACAAGTTTATCCACATTTGTGTTTGCTTTTATAATCTTCAAGCGTTTACTGTCCTTTCTGCCAAAAGGACTTTCTTTTCTTGTTTTCCAGGAAATTAAGGTATGTGCCCTTAATTTTGCCCTGAAGGCTAACCCAAGGCTAGCTTCAAACCTCAAATCTTTTGTAATAAAGATTTTCCCGCTGTGTCCTCCAGGATGTTATCCCCTGGAGACAAACACAACAAAATGGTGCTCACTACAGGGGCTGCAAGCCCCTTGGTTACCCTGTTCCCACACACATTCTCTGGTCCCTCTCCCTTTGTTTCCAAAGTACCAGATCAACCTAAAGTTTCTAGTCCCCCTCTAGAAGAAGACATCACTGATTCCCCCGCAAATCCTATGGTATTGGTTCTGTCTCCCGGGCCTGCATGGGACCCCTTCCTGCTTTCTCCCTCAACTATGAGCAAGCTTGTGCTGCTGCCCGCTCCCTTCTTCATTCTGGCACGTTAGCCATGCACTCTATCCCTGGCCTCTGTCCCAGGTACGCCTCCAAAGACCTGTATTCCTTCCTTTTGGACTTTGGTCTCCCCCCCGTATTGATGGATTCCATGGATAGTTTTAGTGTGTTGGTCAACCAATTCATCCAACCTGCCCTAGTTCACCACCAACTCGCCTTAGGATCCCAAAATCAACTATTAGATGTTGTAGCCACTGCTGTCTCAAATAACCACGCTCAAAATATGGCCTACCAAGAATGGTCACATAGTCTCTTTGCTTGTATTTCTGACAACCAACGCAACTTGTTGGCATCACAGAAGTATTTAACCGCCTCCTGAACTCCCTTCAATCCTCGCTCCCTGGATACATAAAGGATCAACTATGCAAATTAGATGTACATCAGGCTGCATGGCGTGAGAAAATTGAGGCTTTTCTGCTAAACCATTGGCAGGACTTTGAGACTCTGGTTAGTGAGCTCAATCAATTCAGAGAGCATTTCAACTCACAACTTGAATTGATAAGAGCTTATATTGATACTTGGGGTGCCACCTGCAGCATCAATACGGTCTGGATAAGGCTGCCCTAGGCAAAACTCTATACCAGGTGCAAAATTATGTGGATGATAGGGTAGTGTCTATTGAGGTGACTTCTCCTGCGCCTCCTGTTGAGACCCCATCTGATTTTGAATCCAAGGTATGGGAGGCCATCACTGAGCTCAAGGCTATCACTCAACGTCAAGCTTCTGTGCAGAACTCCACTCCAATTGAACCTATGCCTGACCCTTGTATTGCCTCCCTCACTAATCAGGTGGATACCTTACAAGGTGAAATTGAGTACTTAAGACAGCACTCTCTAATTCTGAAGATTTATCATCTGAATCTGAAGGTGAAGAGGAAGTGAAGTTGTTAATACTTTTACTCCTGAAAATCATGGTTGTTGCCCTGGTCTAGAAGGTCAACCCTGGTTCCACTGTGTGTGTGCTCTAGATCAACTGGCCAAAGTAAAAAATGATGTAGCTGATAGGCAATACACATTAGAAAGAGAGATAAAAACCTCTCCTGCTTCACAGAGACCCTAAATGGACAAGTTGCCCCCTTGGTTGTTCAGACCACTTCTCTGGCTACCTGTGTCAATGGGATTGCTGGCACCTTGGCAGTGCAACAAATCAAGATTGATGAATTTGGGACTGCTGCCGCCACTTCTTGGACATTAGTGGACAAAACAGCTCTACCTTGGACACTTTAGAAGTAAGCCTTTGACTCCTCTGGGCTAGACAACCTGCTGCTGAATCTGAGTTTGAGGGCAACCCTCATATTAATGTCCTCAACCCTGGTGAAAACAGTCAGTCCTTGTCCTCCTCTATTGACCCAAACTATAAGCCAACCTTCAAACAGATATTTGATCAAAAGACCTCTACCATTGCTGCTTTTCTGACCATTTACAAAACTGCAATGCGTAGGGCTACCAACAAGCTCAAGAAGGAACACATCCTTACCTGCCTCCATCCCACTTGCCAGGAAGTTGTGGTCCCCAAGCTCCCCTCTATTGTCACTTGGGAGGATATGAAACTCCTCCTTATTGAGGAGTTTGGAGGAGACCTCATCTTGGAGGTCAAGAAGGATGCATTTATGCACATTGATTTCAATTCCAAGGAAACCCTGGCTGAGTTTGTGGATTGTTTCTACATTGAAGGCCAGCAGTTAATCACTAGTCAACAGTTAACTCCCTGGGAAGCCTACATGGCTTGTTCAAATGCTCTGAAAGTGAACCAGCTTCTATTTCTACACTTTAAGGCACACAAGACTTTGCTCACCTCTATGAAGAGCATTAAGACGCTCTTGCAAGACATGTATTTGACTCATGGAGGCACAGTGGTACATGAAAATAAAGCCAGTAATGCAGGACTACCTCTTGTACACCGCGCATTATGCCCCTGGGTGCTGGTGGACAGGCTAAGAGTCAAGGTTGTCATAACTGTGGCCAAATAGGGTACCAATTGCGTACTTGCACTAATCCCCAAGTGGAAGGGTGTGACCCCAAGGAACAGGCAGGAAAAGAGAGGTCAGCTTAGAAATGAAGATGCTCTCTGCTGACCAATCTCCCTTGTCTCCCCCTGATCCTCTGTCTGATGAGGAAACTCCCTCTTCTTCTGACCCAACTATCCTTCATCTATTTCAAAATCTCTCCTGTGATTTGGAGCCCAAAGATTCCAATAGTGAAGACTCTGATAGTTATGGCTATTCCATCCTGGCTGTTCCAAAAACCATCTCTGTACCATACAAGCTTTGCTCTGGGAAGACTACCACCACCTCCTGAGTACCTGCAAGTGAAGTAAATCCATGGTGGCTTGCCCTTACCTAGCTCAAGCCCATTGAACTCCCGTCTTGGTCAATTCTTCTGAGGAAGCAGCCAATCTAGTCAAAGCTCTCTTCCAAAACATAACTGTATCTCTCCCGCTACAGACTGTATATAAAAAGATTCCTGTGTTACAATGCATGCTAGCTAAATTGGAAAAGGAGCTAAAGGCTGTGCAAGATGTGTTGGCAGTCTTGCCCCCCCCCCTTTGGGAAAGATACAACCCACGTGGAAGTATCAATCCAAAAGGTTAAGATCAAAGCCATCTTGGACACGGGTTCATCAGGCAACGTAGTGTCTTCAAAACTGTTGAAGAAACTTAAGTTGGCCCCTAACCTCAACTACACACAGTTGTATAGCACAGCTGGCATGGCACAAACACGGACCATTGGTGCCTACTCTGCTCTACCCATGAGGTTTGGGAAACTCCTCATTGCTTCCCCTTCTGTAGTCCTTGAGAACAAAAGCTATGACCTCTTGGTTGGTACTCAATTTCTCCAAGAATATAACAGGATTGTAAACTTATGAGATTAATACTGTCACAGTAGGTTCCATAATGCCAGGTATTGTCTGTTCAAGTAAGAAGGCACGGAAGGCCAGAAAACCTGTATCAAAATTGACCAAGTTAACAGATTTAAACCAAACAGTTGATCAAAAATGGGTCACGGCTGCTCCAGTATGCCAGCTGAAACCAGCTCCCCCTTGTAAACTGATGTTGATAAATCAACGTAATATGAGGGTCACCCAATATAAGCTCATTAATCAGCATGGTTGTCAGAAACTGGTTACGCAAGGGTTTTTTGCAATCTGGACTAGATAATTACTTGAAGATGCCAAAGGAATAGAAGATCAAGACTCAGGTGGTATTGCTTAGTCAATTTTTCTGATATATATTGAATAATTTTCCCTGTTTCAACTCTAAGAGTTGAGTCCTTCTAAATTTACTCAATAAAAATCAATTATCCCAAGTTCTAATTTTAAATTTTAAAAATTCATCCTGTGCTCAGGTTGTTGTGGTATATCCCGTACAATCTGATTTTGAACAGAATCATTTCAGGAAGATGGGGCCCAGCATCTGGAACTTTGTTGTTGGCGCCGCAAAATGTTAATTTCATGCCAGCCAATTTTGTAGCTCCTCCCCCCATTCTGGAAAATGAAAATTGTGTCACTTCTCAATGCCCAGAATTCTACATTGAAGATGCATTGATGCTTTTCCAGGTCATTTATCTTGGTTTACTCTGGTTAGGATTGATTGTTCTACTTAATCCTGGAGTTACAATTGGAAATTTCACAAAAAGATATTTAAAGCTGTGTTGGTGGTTAATCATCAATTCTATGTGGATTTGGGTAGTAAAACCCAATCATTTAGAAACAACTTTATATTATCCAGTGATTTCTGTCACAGATACCTTTTGCTCTTAGGATATGAGGTTCCTTTGATTTTTGAGGAACCTCGCGCCTCCCAGGTAAACGTCTTAAAGATTGTGTGCTTGAGTACCCTACAGGTATCTTCTCTCTCAAGTATAGGACTCACTCCTCCAACATGTGTACCCCTCCTCCTTCCTGCCCTGCAGAAGAAGGGGTACCTCTGCTAGCACCAGCAGCTAGCACCATTCCCACAGGCTCTCAAGTGGTGATTGATTACCAGATTTCTTATGAGCTACCTGAAAAGTTGTTCTTAGAACTTTACTCACCTGAATTCCTAAGTTGTAAAGAGCCCTGCCTGTGTCCTGGGATTCTAGATCAAACCCACAAAGAGCCCGTACAATAACTGCTTGCCAACCTGACAGCCCTGCTCATGCAGGTGACCAGAGGCCAGGTTATAGGGCATGGTCGTATACTGGGAGAAGAACAAGTGGCCTCCCTCTACCCCTTTGGAACTTTCAGTGATTTAAATCTACTTGAAGACAATCCTCAAGTTCTCTCCTTGTTCACTGCTGCTGATTTCCCCTAACTGTCTCCTGCTCAACAAAAAGACGTGTTGGACCTGCTCAATCAGTTTAGCAACATTTTTGCCTCTGGACCTACAGACTATGGCCTAGATAAAGGGGTTATCCATCAGATTGATACTGGGGATGCACCCCCTTTTTGTGCCAAACCATACCGCTGTAGTAGGGTGGAGGATGCTCAAAAGTCTAAAGAACTCAAGAAACTTCTGGACGCTGGGTTACTGGCTCCTTCCCAAAGTCCTTGGGCTTCCCTGTTACTGATTCTCAAGAAGAAAGATGGCGGACATTGCATTGTAATGGACTATTGCCAACTGAACTCTCTCACTAAGAAAGACTTGTACCCCTTGCCCAGGATTGATAATGCTCTTTGACGGCTGGGTGGTTCCAAGTTTTTCTCAGCCATGGATCTAGCTTCTGGATACTGGCAAGTTGACTTATCTCCTGAAGATCAAGAAAAGGTGCGCTTATCACTTCAGAAGGCCTTTTTGAACCCACTTGTATGCCCCAGGGGCTCTGTAATGCCCCTGCTACATTCCAAAGGGCTATGGACTCCATCCTACAAGACCTAAAGCTCTCTTGTGTCCTCATGTACCTTGATGACATCACTGTATTCAGCGCTACCTTTACCAACCACGTAGACCACCTCAAGGCTGTCTTCATCAAGATTCACGAAGCTGGCTTGAAGTTCAAACCCTCTTAGTGCTCCTTCTTTAAGGAATGTCTTGAATTCTTAGGTCATGAGGTCACTCAAACTGGAATCTTCCCCATGAATAACAAGGTGGAAGCCATTTGTCAGGGACCCAGTCTTGGGCAGCTGGCCTGCCATTTCCGGGGGTAACTTGGGCTGGGGTTTTTGTGGACAGGGCCCACCACAAGAGAGGAGCTAACTTTAGAAGGTAGGAGGCAGACTTCCCTATCCAAGACCACGGGCCAGCGGCTGGTACAATGGTGTCCACCACCCCTGTGAGGGTGATGTACACTATTCAAAAAATCTTGCTGGTATGGTTGGTTGGAAGGTCGGGTGAAGAGGCTGGCATCAGTTTGGGTGTTACGGGTGGTTCCATATAGATATTGTAGGCCAGGAGATAATTGAATTTTCCTCTAAATAGTTTTGGGGTGGAGAATATCCACGGGACTTGGCGGTTGTATCTAATAGCAGATTGGATGCTGGCTAGCAGTTCAAGTTTGAGGATTTTCTCTGGTGTATAATCCTTATATTTGGGTTTCAAGGGATAATCAGTGAAGTGAACAGGCCCAAAGGGTGCACCAGATGGACAGAAAACTGCAGGCAGTGGGGCAGGAAGGCTGGGGGATCTTGAACTGAATTGATAGACAGCAAATACAAAATATGGCAATAGCTGTAAGAGCCAAAGTAACATAACCTTAATTTAAAAATGGTGATAAGGTTTGAGCGCAAAATGTATAGGCATATATAGCATTCCGCCTCCAAACTTATTATTTTCCATCAGGGCTTTATCAAAATATCAGGAAAAGTGCAGGCGGGCAGCCAGAGGACCCAGGTGTGAGAGCGGCAAAATGGCACCTTGGCTGGGTGTTCTCTCATTGGTCAGAACGCCCAATTTGGTCACTCAATTTTCTTGATTCTTTGCTGTGGTCACGGTGATGGGCCCAAAGCCCAGGTTTATCTTTGGCAGTAGGGTTTGATTGGTTACTTGAGAGGACTTCAAACTCATGAAATTCACAGAGGCGCCATCTCTGCTTCCATTAGGCAATTTGAGAGTCTCCTCTCTGGGCGCCACCATGGTTGAGCTGGTGAAGGTATTCTGGCTTCAGGACTTAGCGGGAGCCTCAGCTTGTAAGGGCTTGATCCCAAAAAAACGCGGGTGGGCGGGCCCTTGGTCCATGAGCCCAGCAGCCCGCAGGAATGTAGGTTTGGGTTTCAAATCCCACCCTTGGGCCCGGGTTTCCCAGGGTAATGAATTTTCAATCCTGACACAATTGATAAGATGCTACCTCCCACAAATCTTCAAGAGGTTCAAGTACTTCTTGGCATGATGGGCTACTACCAACAGTTCATACCTGATTTTGCTGAACTGAGTGAACCCCTTGTCCAGTTGCTTTGCAACGTCCCCTTTGAATGGACGGACAGCCAACAACAAGCATTTGAAGCATTGAAGGCCAAGCTCAAAGAGGCTTCTATCTTGGTATATCCTGATTATGATAAAGAGTTCAACTTGTATATTGACGCTAGTGGAGTAGCTGTGGGTGCCATCCTTGCCCAGCTATACAATGAAGGCGCAGATTGACCTGTAGCCTACTCTTTGTGGGTCCTCAATAAGCATGAGAAGAACTACATTGTCACTGAGAAGGAATGCTTGGTAATGCTGCACTCAGTGAAACATTATTGGCACTACATTTATGAGACCCACTTCACGGTGATCACAGATCACTCCTCCCTCAAATGGCTGCAACAACTAAAGGATCCTGAAGGTTGATTAGTGTGTTGGGCTCTGCGTCTACAAGGATACAATTTCACTGCAATACACCATCCTGGGGCCCAACATCAGAACACTGATGGCCTTTCAAGGATGCCAATCCTAGCTATTCATCCTGCTGACGCTAATTGTCTATACAAGTTAATAGGGTATCCTGACTCTTGGACCACTGAGCCAGAAGACATTTGCTTGGCACTTCAGACCCTATCCAAGGACACTATAATTTGTGATAGGCAGCTCTACAAAAAGGTTAACAATGCCTACCTACCCTACAGTTGCCCTAGCATGAGGATAGCCATTATCCTCCAAGCGCATATTGACACTGGCCATGGAGGCATAGCAAAAACCCATGACTGGTTGTGCAAAAACTTCTATTGGGAAAACATGCACCTCCTGATCCCTGATGTCCTTGCCTCCTGTCATTCCTGTTAGCTCCAACGCCCTTGCCCGTTCCAACACCAGTTCAAGCTCATCCCTCCAAAGCATGCCTTCCACACAGTGAGTATTGATGCTGTTGGGCCTTTCCCTTGGTCTAGGTTGGGATTTTGGTTTATCTTAGTTGCTGTAGACCATTTTAGCAAATGGGTTGAGGCCAGAGCAACAAAAGATATAACTGATAAGACCACAGCTACTTTCTTGCTGCAAGACATTTTCTATTGACATGGCTGCCCTCAAGTCCTGCTTTCTGACAATGGTACCAACTTTAATGCTTGCCTCATCACTTATATTGTCAAAGCTATGAGGACCCACCAATTGTTCTCCACACCATATAATCCCTCAACCAATGAAACTGTTGAACAAGAAAACACCACCCTTGTGTCCATAATGAGGAAGCTCACACTCTCTGAAGCTGCTAATTGGGATATGTTCCTCCCTGCTTCTCTCTTTGCTTACTGACTCAGTAGACATCAAGTGACTGGTCAGTCCCCTTTTGCCATGCTGTATGGGCGTGAAGCCGCTACCCCCTCAATCTTGGGACCCCCCTTGATCAAATTTGACGTGTCTGCAAATCCTGAGGCCCATGTTAAAGACTTAACCAATTGTATCATTGACATCCAAGTGACAGCTTATTCCACTGCTTACAAGTTCAAAGCTCTGGAGCTCTCCCCATCCAATGCTGCTAGAGCCCCCTCCCTGAGTATCAAATAGGCAATCTAGTTCTCTACTACCAGAATTGTACAGATGTTAGAGCTCATAAGCTGGATTCCCTCTGGATTAGGCCCTGTAAGGTCACCTTTAAGAAGGGTGTTGAGTATACCGTGAAACTACTGTATTTTGGACGTCCTTTTGCCTGGATTCACTCCAAATTTCTCTGCAAATATCAACTCCCTGTGTCCAATCTTTAGAGGGAGATGTTGTAAATTGCGCAATTAATGCTATTTTGATTTGGCCTTCAAATATTGATAATTGCAAAGATTTGGCTGGGTTTGCTTTCAATTTTGGATATTCCTTGCCTTCTGTAAATGGGTCTGGTTCAATATCCATCCATTCCGGATTATTGTACCTTTCTGTGATTGATCCTGGTATGACCTCATCCCAACCTGACCCCCTCAGCCACTCTGTCTTCCTAATGAGTGATCACTGTTCCTTGTCTACTATTTAAGTAGAATCATTTCTCCTAATAAAGACAAGTTTATCCACATTTGCATTGGCTTTCATAATCTTCAAGCTTTTTCCTGTCTTTTTTGCCAAAAGGACTTTCTCTTCTTGTTTTCCAGGAAATTAAGGTATGTGCCCTTACTTTTGCCCTGAAGGCTAACCCAAGCCTAGCTTTGAACCTCAAATCTTTTGTTATAAAGATTTTCCGCCGTGTCCTCCTGGATGTCATCCCCAGAAGCCAAACATGACAGAAGCCAAGAATGATGGTCCAAATAGTAAAGCAAGCCAAACCAAATGAATCAGTGCACCAAATGGAGGAGTAATCAAGGTGCCTAATGAAGGCAATAAAATTTTAACCATTAGCTTCATGAGCTTGAATTCTACACTGGTACCAATCAAGTGTCACAGTAAGTTCCATAATGCTGGGTATTGTCTGTCCAAGTAAGAAGGCACAGAAGGCCAGAAAACCTGTATCAAAATTGACCGAGTTAACAGATTTAAACCAAACAGTCAATCAAAAATGGGTCACAGCTGCTCTAGTATGCCAGCTGAAACCAGCTCCCCCTTGTAAACTGATGTTGATAAATCAACGTAATATGAGGGTCACCCAATATAAGCTCATTAATCGGAATGGTTGTCAGAAACTGGTCACACAAGGGTTCTTCACAACCTGGACTAGATACTCACTTGAAGATGCCAAAGAAATAGGAGATCAAGACTCAGGTGGTATTGCTTAGTCAATTTTTCTGATATATATTGAATAATTTTCCCTGTTTCAACTCTAAGAGTTGAGTCCTCCTAAATTTACTCAATAAAAATCAATTATCCCAAGTTCTAATTTTAAATTTTAAAATGCATCCTGTGCTTGGGTTGTTGCAGTATATCCCATACAATCTGATTCTAAACAGAATCATTTCAGGAAGATGGGGCCCAGCATTGGGAACTTTGTTGTTGGCGCCGCAAAATGTTAATTTCATGCCAGCTAATTTTGTAGCTCCTCCCCCCATTCTGGAAAATGAAAATTGTGTCACTTCTCAATGCCCAGAATTCTACGCTGAAGATGCATTGATGCTTTCCCAGGTCATTTATCTTGGTTTACTCTGGTTAGGATTGATTGTTCTACTTAATCCTGGAGTTACAATTGGAAAATTCACAAAAAGATATCTGAAGCCGCGTTGGTGGCCAATTATCAATTCTATGTGGATTTGGGTGGTTATTCCCCATCATTTAGAAACAGCATCATATTATCCAGTTATTTCTGTCACATCAAGAGCCATCCCCAGAAGGAGGCACAGGCCTGCGGCCCAACTTCATGACCACAACTCTAGAGCAAGATAATCAAGCAGCCAATTTGATATCTCTGACTAATGAAAGAACTCCAGGCCCAGGTGCCATTTTGCTGCCTTTGAACCAGACCACCCATAACCCCCAGGTCTGCCTTTCCCAATGCCCTGATGAACCCTTCATGGAAAATATTAAGTTTGGGAGTGGGGTGCTATATAGATCATAGGACCCCGCGCTTGGAACTTATTGCCATTTTTGAATAAAGGTCATGTTATTTTGGCTTACACCGCTACTGTCTTATTTTGTATTTGCCATCTATCAAATCAGTACAAGATCTCCTGTCCCTCTGCCTGCAGATTCCTGTTCTCCAGTTGCTCCCTTTGACCCCTCATTTCATGGAATTCCCTTTGAAACCTGAATATAAGGACTAAACCCAGAAAAAATACTGGGACTAGATCCTTTGGCCCTCATACAATCTGCAGTTAGATACAACTGTCAAGGCCTGTGGATATTCTCAACACCCAAATTGTTTAGAGGGAAGTTTAACTATCTTCCTGCCTACAAGCTCTGCATGGAACCGCCTGTGACCCCAAGCCTATGCCTGCCTCCTCATCTGACCTCTCAACTGACCACACTGGCAAGCTGTTTGGGATTGTGTACATCACCCTCACAGGGGTGATTGACACTATAATCCCAGCCACCAGCCTGTGGCCCTGGGTGGGAAAGTCCTTCTCCTACCTTTTTAAGTTAGCTCCTCTCTTGTGGTGGGCTTTACCTGCAAAAAACCCAGCCCAAGTCACCCCTTAAAACAACAGGCTGGCTGCCCAAGACTGGATCTTGAAAGAACCTCATGCATTATCTGTTTTTATCATATTTGCCACACACTCATTAGCAAATTTGATGTATAATTCTTTAGGTAGTGACTGGATTGTGTGCTTTTTGAATTTGATTCCCATGTTTTTGCTGTCTCATTTTTTGAATTTGATATTTGACTTTATTTTTGTTGTGATTGACTATTTTTGTTTTTCAGCTATAGATAAATGGGAGATTTATTGAGTAATTTGACCTTCAACTGGTTCCAGTTGAAATTTGTTTTGTGACTGAACCTATATGTTCTAAACTGATTAATATATGTTTATCTCAACAGGTTTGAAAACCACTGTATATTTTTTATTGCAGAAATGAGCTCCTTGGGGTCTCTTTATTCTATTAGAAGCTTTAAAGTTTATAAGTTGATATTAAAAAGTGTATGGTTTTGCTTCAAAGTTAACTTCTGGAAAATCAATTTTTTGTACTTTTATATGTGATATTTTAAATTTTTTGTACCCTACATAGTGCTTCAATTTTTGCACTTTTTGGGGGTCTCATTTTTTTCTGCACTTTTGAACTAAGTAACTTCATCCTAAGGAGCTTGCATGGCCATTGAGGCACAAATTTAACTACAATAAATTTACTTATACTGATACTACAGAGGATTCTCTTATAAAACATCCAAATACTTCATTCTATCTTCTGCTCTACCTAACCAGATACTTCTTTTGGGAAAGATTTAGTAGTTTAATGGGAGTTTTTCAATTCTGGGTCAATTTGGGCATTTAGAAATAGTGACATTTCCTGTTGTTTCAGCAGTTGCAGGCTTTAACTTGGGGTCCTTGTTCTATAGATTAGGGAAATTTCTCCCTTAACAGTGGATCACATACAACACAGCTTGAATCCTGTACTGTTTACATGAGATCCTAAATTAGTTTTAATTAAATAAAATGCCAAAAGATCAATTTAATGGAGCCAAAAGCCAAATCACATTTTGGATTGCAGACCATGTATGTTGGATTTGGCAATCTCACATTTTGGTCAACATATTCTAATTCTAAAGTAGCTTTTGATAGATTATACTGACCAGACTAATATATTTACTTATTTTTCATCTAGGGAAATGGTCACTTATTGATAATGCAATATCATAATTTATAAAGTTAGACCCAATTTTTTATCTGGCTTTATCCTTTGGACAACCTCAAGTTGGATTGTCAACTAACAGAGTGCAAAATGATGGGGGTTCCTAACGATGACTTGAATAAATTTTAATTAGACTCGTAAATCTTTTTCTGGCGTGACCCTTTGTTTTAATATATTATTACTTTGATTTGGGGTGTTATTGCATTTTTCTTTATTGCCACATTAATTATGCGCAGCTTTTTTTGGTCTTTTTGATTCTCACAGTCACTTTCTCGATGAATTTTTAATTTTGAATCGTTTTATTTGCCTTATTATTATTTTAAGTTGGTTGCTAGTTATTTATCTTTTCAGTTTTTTACTTAAGCTAGTTTCTGCTAGAAGCTGTTTCTCCAAGAGTACTAATTTCTTTAGCAAAGTTATTGCTTGTTTATGACATCAACTTTTGGGGTGAAACTGCCTATTATTTTTGGATTTAAAGCAACCTATTTTCTTCCTCAAAGTTTTTCTGTCTGGAGGCAAGTTTTAAGGTTTTCTTGATTTTCTAATATTTGGGAATTATTTTTAAAAGTGCACATTAATCTCTTGAACCTGCCCAATTTCTTCTTTGAAGTTTATCATTACACATCATTGATTTTCTTATTCCACATTACACCAACAAAAAACCCTCCCAATTACTTTTGAAGTTCATAATTTGACGATAAAAACCATGTATATTTTTATAGCATTGAGTGGTTTGGTTTGAGCTGCCACTCTCCATGGGTGTTCGTTGTCATGATTTGATTGGTTTCATTAATCATGATGTAGATGTTTAAGGGATGATTGGCTTTTTAGTTTGGATGAGATTTCGTCACCTATGGCTCCTAGAAACTTGTATTTGATTAAAAATATATTTTATTAGGATTTATGGGAGCGTGGTAACTTTCAGGAGTCTATTTGAGTGCCACATCCTAATCTGAGATGGGGAGTTTTGTAGATTTTTGTTGCTACATTAAACAGAAGTAGGGCTACTTCGATTAAGCTCGGGTCAGCCGCGGCCAGTTTCCGGCTCTGGGCCACTCGTTAAAAATTATTTCAAATATTTGTGTACTGAGGTTGTTTTGGCTGTAGCGGCCTCGAGCCGGAAACTAGCCGGGGGCCCAAGCTCTGTCAATTTTTGAAAGGCGTTAAATTTTTAGGGAGCAGATGGTCAGGAGCCCCAAAGAAAACCTTGAAAAAAGTTTAACAAGCCCGCAAGCTAACCAAGGCTTCTTTCTCACTCCAACCCCTACAGCCATGCCCTTTCCTTATTTTATTACCGAAGAAATTGTGAGTTATCTCGAATTAAAAAAACTGTACGAGTTCCGTCTCATTAATAGACATTGGAATAGTGCTATCATTCTTGCACGCTACCTTTATCAGGACATAAAGATTGCGGTTGGTGAACCAATCGTAGAGATTGAGAAATATGCACCACCGAAAAGTATTCGTCGTATAGCCTTTCTACAGGAGGATGTCAAAGCACAAGATGTCCCTCGTGATTATAGCTCCTTATTTGCTCTTACTAAAAACGTATTCTCCTTGAATTTCTGCACTGGCATCCGAAAAGCGCGGGAAATCATGGCAGTTAGCAACCAATTGGAGCGCATCACCCAGATCTCAATGTGCTTGGGTAGGGGGGAGCATCATTTGTTGGTACATTGCCATAAAATTATTCCCCAACATCTTACCTCCTTGACTCTCCATACACGAGATAATTTTTCAGGTTGATTTTAAGAATATCATCTGTCCTAAGCTTCGAGAACTTACACTTTCTGTTGCGAACTCAAATAACTCTTTTCCTGACTATCCCAAGGTTTTGTTTCCTAGTCTCAATATGTTTTATGTCTACTTGAGTCTCAAAGGTAAAGTTTATACTTTGGTCGAACATGATTTCACCAGAGATAGACTTGTTTCCCTTGGGGCGTATCACAGTGGAGAATTTGCCGGCTTTTACTTTAACCAGAACCCTGGTCCTGGAGGTCCTTTGCCTTTTAATGCTTTGTCAAAAAAACTCCATTCATACCTTCAGGATCATGCATATAAATTTGATATTCCTCAAGGGTTTTCCTTGAAGGGAATAACATACAATGGTAGTCGTCCTTTAAGGTCAGAAATGCTTTTTAAATTTACTGAACTTGATTCAATCTATATTGACTCTGATGTTATTCATGACTTGACACTCCCCAGTCAGCCATTCCACGCTTCTACTCTTATCCTCAAAGGCAACTATGAACATAGACTTGATCTTCTTCAATGGATTCAAGAAAATTTCCCAAACCTCCGCGTCCTTTGCCTCACAGTGTCTATCAGAAAGCTCAGATGGGACAAAGGCTTTCCTTCTTTGAAGTGCTTCTACTCTCCCACAAACTATGTCCCAACCATTAGAAGACTTATCACAACTTCTCCAAATCTCAAATGCCACTATACTACACTTGAAGAATCCAAGCTTGTGCAATTGAAAATTGCCTATCCCCGTGTTTCTTTCTTGCCCTACTCACAGGCCAACTTTCCCAATTTTGATATCAGCTACAAAAAGGGAATCTGCAAGCACCTTTCTGGTAGCTAAATCCTGACATTTTATGTCACTCTACTCATTGTAGGCTTTAAAAATCTTTAAACTTGACTTTTATCAATTGTTATGTGAGCTTATATTTCATGAGTTTGTCATTAAAAGTTACTTAGTCTATACAAATTTGTATACCTATTAAAATATTCCTTTGTCAATTATCCCATCAGTGACCCTGTATCACTGGAATTATTTGCTTTGCTACAAAGTAAATATATTTTCTCAGATAAATTCAAATACTTTTTACAGTAGTTTTAAAGGCTATGGCGACAAACAAAAATACCTCAGATTTAAACAAAATCTAAGTTGTGCAAGATTAAGGATTCAATTAATTCAAATATTTTTGGTTAATAAATGAAATGTCAAACCAAAAACAAAATTTCACTAGCCCATTATACAAAATTATAGCAAATATCAAGCGGCAGTGTTTAAACCACAAACAAAATGAACTGACGCAACAAGTGAGATGAATGGATGCTATTCCAGAATATATTATAATCCAATCAGGATTCATATGAGGCACTGACAGAAGGACTAAAATGAAATAAAATTTGAGCAATCTAGAAGCAAGATTCCACAAGCACAAAACAAAATGAACTCACACAAGATGTGTAGTATGAGCAGCCTGAAATAGAAAAATAACAGTTTAACAGCCAATCAACAGCTATCCAATTTAAGGACAGAGACATTTTATTCATTTTCATGGATCCTTATTTGTATGGAATGGTTTTGAGAACCTTCCAAATATGGACTCAAGATTACAATAAAAATAAATCATTAAATTTTAAAATTTCTACTTTTAGTGATTTTATCCTAGGTTTTTTTCAATATGGTTTTCAACAGCAACATCTTCAATGGCACAAGCAGCCAAGCCAGCTTCAATGAGGCAAGGCTCAGAACGTGGATGCACCTGTCTACACCCAAGCCTTTGAGGCGGGTAACAAGGAAGCCAACCTATACCTGACCCCCGGCCCCTATGGCTTTGACTTGTTCAGTAGTGACATAGTGTCTAGCTCTGCCCCTGCTCCCGTACCCACCCCCACACAAGCTGCCCGTCAACCAACCAATCAGGATTGCAACCTTGATTTGGAACAACTTTCTGCCATCAGCCAACCTGCCCCCCTACAGCCAATCAGGCTTCAGCTTCTGCAGCCCAGCGCCTCAAGCGACAAATCATCACCACCCAAATTCTTCAGGAAATTGTGGCACTGAATCTACAGGGTCTGTCCTGGGAACAGATTTGTCAGGGATCCACTTTGTGGGGAATAAACTTCCCAGCTGATGGGCCAAGGCCCCTACATTCAAGCCTGCTATAACCAAGCCAATAGAAACCGTAACCATTGCAAGATGTCCAAGTTGTCCTAGATAGGCAAATCTTCTGAACATGGAACCAAATTGCCCAAGTAGATAGTAGCCCACCAAATACGTCAAGAGGTAAAATGAGGCATAAGGTTTAACCAGAGTAGGTTCAGTGAGTGGGGAAGCAAACAAACAGTCATAGTTGAATTTACGTCCCCAATGTCCAGAAGGATATTTGAACCATCCATTGGCAAGGGATTCCTTCTGGTGGGCGTCATCTGGGGAGGAATTATACCAGTCTGTTGTTGGAGTTGGGTTTTCCAAGGCGTACACCTTGGTCAAGAAGTAGGCTAGAAACCAAGATAGGAAAAGAATTCCCCTCATGGCTTCAGAAAAGGAGTGTTATCAAAAATGGAGGAGTAGCTAGAAGAGTAATATACTTTATTGTTGGAACATTTGAGAAAAGGGAAAGTTTAGAACTTATATAGCTTCAAAATACCAGGCTGAACCTTTGAGAGGTGTTTGGGAAATGAATATGATTTACCTGAAATCAATCATTTGATAATCCTGTCTAAGTACAATTTAGTATGAGCTTAATGGTTATCAAGCTAATTTGATTGAGACAGAGGGTCTAGAAAGGCTTTAGCATAGTAAAGATAATTAAGCAGTGTAGATATTGAAGATCCAATATTCTTAAGCACAGAGCCATGCCTAATAGCAGATACAGCAGGTCCAGAGTTGTCTGGGAGGCTAGATATAGCCAATCATACGCTGAGCAGTAAGTGACATATTCCATATTCTTATTAACATTTTCAAATTTGAAAGGCTTTTTGAAAATGAAAACTGATTGAATCAACCAATAATAAAAAGGTAAACCAAAGCTTTGTAGTGACTTGGTGTTAACAATCAATACATTTTTAGCGTCCTGGGTTTGAATCTGGGTCCCAGAGGGTTTAATCAAAACCGTACAGTTGTTGACTCTGTTGTGTGGTTTCTTTAAATGGTTGTCTTCCATCTCTTTGTTCTGGTGTTGATCTGGCAATGTATTTTTCCCAAGGCTGTAAATAAAAGACAGGTAGTCAGGGAAGAAATCCCTGACAAGATTGCTGCCCAGTTGCAATTTACCCAAGCTACTGTCATGCAGGAATTCAACAACCTGATGAACAGGGGAAATCTGATTGGGACAGCCAAAAAGCCCTTGATTTCCAAAATAATGAGGCATACCCAATCATGCTTGACCTCCTGCAGCAGGACCCCAAGCTTCCCTTGACCCAGGTCCGCAAACAACTTGCACACCACAACATATGGGTTTCCAAGCGCATGGTGCAGATCTGGATGCATGGAAAGGTGGCTTTGATACAGATTCTTATCAATGTTGCCGGCTGTCAGGAATATTACTGACATAAACCAGATTTTGACTAGAGAAAAATGTTGGAATCAAGTGGAGAAATGTTCAACAGGAGGGGAAAAATTTGATAGGGAATTTCCCCCACTATCAGGGGAAAAGAAAAATCAAAATTTGGAAAAAACAGATTTTTATGGAAGCTGGAATAATTTAACATCCAGGCAGGCACCCGCCACCCTCCACAAGCCTCCTGCCAGCCACCTGCCTGCCCAGGCTGGCACCAGCGGGCCTGCTGCCTGCAGACCTGCTGCCAGCCTCCCACCTGCCAGCCAGGCTCCTGCCTGCCACCTGCTTGTCCACCCCTCCCCCAGCAGACCCGCCGCTTGCCCCCAGGCCACCTGCCCGCTCCCTGGCCCCCAGCCAACCGCCAGCTGCCTACCTGGGTCCCAGGGCCCACTCCCCAGCCAACCAAAACCCATCATGACACCCAGTCAACCAGAAAAGCCCCTTGAAACAGAGGAAAATTCTAAAAATAATTCTGGGGCCCAAGAAGAAGGGCAAATTCTTATTTCCAAACCCAACCAGTATTCTAAAAATAATGAGGACAATCCAAAAATAACTCCAGGAGATAAAAATAACCTGACCTACAGCCAATGGAACCAGGTGGATGCCAACAATCAGCTAGGCCTAGACTCCAACCAAAATAGCATTCCCAAGTCAAAAATAGAAGTGTTTAAAACCAAGAGTTGCCATCACCACCTGACCACCCATCCAGAAGAAATTATTGGCCCCAAGCAGAACTGTCTAAAACCCCAACAGATTGCCCAGGAACAAGGGTTTGACCATCCCGTCAAACACCAATTCCCCAGTCCCATGACCAAACTTTTGGGGACTCCAATCCCCTGTTTTTACTCCCATTTGCAAAATTTTGCAAGTGGGGGCTCACTATAAATAAAGGATCCCCTCTCAGTAATAGCTTGTGCTATTATTGAGACTAATACCCTCAATAAAGTGAAATTTCTAACTCCAACTACAGTTAAGCTTACAGATCAAGCCCCTGCCAACCCTCCAACCCAGTGAAGATGAATCACCTCATCTTCACAGCTGTGCTCACAGCTTGCCTTGGGATTGGAGACTACCAACAGAGTTCAGAGTCCTTTGGCCCCTCAACAGAGGGACTAGGTTATGACCCACACCACAACCCTGGCCAACTTAACTTGTCAAACACTGGACCCTGGCCGCCTCTGGTATCTCCCCATTTGACACTCTACATAGCCATGTATACGTCTGCTTACTACATCCTCACCTACTTTGCTGAGAGCTTCAGGCATTTCAGCATACACACCAAAGTATTTTGCTGGCTAATGACAGTGTATCCCATAATCACTGCCTTGACGGTTTTCCAGTTCTCCAATCTGCTACCATACATACTCCAAGTGGTGCCCACCATTCTAGGGTATTATACTGGCGACCAATCTGATGGCGCTGAGGATTCCCCGTATGATCAGGCCATTAAATCAACCCTGGTCCAATGCTTGACTAGTCTAACAGATGACGTCATGTTCATCTCCTACTAAAAGCTATCAATAGCTTTTGATGATTTTGGCGCGCAAGAAAGAGCCGTCATTCAAAAAGAAAGGAAGAAGGTCAAGAAGGGGACTTTTATTGGTGCGTTTCCGGCTGTTTCAGCCAAGGGTTTTGTCTACTATTAGAAAAACCCAGATTTTACCAATGGCTACAAGTACAGCCACATCCTTGGTGGATTACTCAACTCCTGAGACGGCTCAAATTCCAAGCACCAGGTTTTCTTGAGCCACCAGATGGAGGGTAGCTTCACCGTCCTCAAGGCTATCCAGGAACGTGGGCACCAGGCCTCCATGTACCCAGCTGGCCACGCTGACATCCATCTGGCTGATGTTGTGTTCTTTAACATGGGATCCACACTATGAGAGCACCGCCCTCAGGCTTTAAACAACCTCTATCTTGGGGTCCTTGACCACAATTCTCTCTTTGGTCACCAAATGGTGGTTGACTTGTTTGCCCAAATTGTCTTCCACATGAACATGGGCAACCAATCACACAAAGATAAGCGCCTCCCAACACGTGCCACTGCCACCTACTAGCCCATCCAGCCAATGACAGACAAGGAATACAACAAGTGTTATATGGCAGCCATCACAAAAAATCCTCCTGCCTCCACCCCTGCCACCAACACCCCTCACCCGCAAGCCCAAATCACCCAATCCCAGACCCCCCAGGCCAGCACCGCCTCTACATCTTCCTTCCTGCGCTATTCTGCCTCCTAGGCATCACTCTTCCCTGCCCCAATAAACCCCCTGTTGCCAAAAATTTTCTATTTATATTATCTTTATTTTGAATTTCAATTGTTCATGTTCTCTTTGTTTATAGTTAGTTTTATTCTTTATGTTCAGCGTATTTCTATAAAATCATATATTTACTATGCCATGTATCTAGATCCAGAACACAGTTATTTTTAGCACTTTGCACAGCCACTTGTGAAAATATTAACAACAATTTGGTGATCAACTAAATTTGAATTAGAAAATTATAGGTTATAATAAGGAGCAGCTTTTGGGGAAGCTTCAAATATGGAATTAAGAAAGAAGAGAAGTATATTTTATTGGATAATACTTTAGACTTATATAGAATTGACTGTGACAGGGATTTAGGTTTATCAAACCTAGGGGTTGGTCATGTGCGGGATGGATTTGAGCCACTGGATATTTGGAGAGTCTTGTAATATTGCTTGGTTACCATTCTTGGTATGTCAAATGGTATATTGGAAGGAGACCAAATTGGGCAATGGCTGGATGTTAAGTAGGTTGGCGGTAGCCAGAATGCTTGTATATCCAGACGCTTGACACCCCCTTAAGGGGTTACTCTGGTGCATCAGGAGGGGCTTTGTTTTCATGGCTGCCGTCTGATGCTCCTGGAGCTGTTTACTAGTTGGAACTAGTTGGTCAAGTGTTCTCCTTTACTGAGGCAGAGACGGGTTCTGTGGTATTTCTTGACAATTAGGGTTTTGGAACCTTGGAATTTTACTAGATAGGTGTTGTGATATGGTCTGTACTTGATGATTCTTTCTGGTCCCCGGTGTACTGAGTCTAGTTTCTTTCTGTTGCCAGCTAGAACCCAGATGGGGGAGTCAATGGGAAGTGGTTCCTCTGTGGAGGTTAACTTTTGTGTTTTGAGCCTCTTTATTTCTGCTATTTTAGCTTTGAGGCGGATGTGTTGTAGATTTGGTGCTTGTTATACTGTGGGGGTTTCCCTTGGGGATCTTTATGTATGGCTGCTTGTTGCAGGTAATTATTTCTGGTTTGTACCTGTAGGTTAGCTCAAACAGTGAATAGCCTGTTCCTTGATTGGTGTGGACTTGGGATACTAGTAATGTATGTTTCACGTATAGTGGCCATGTGTCTTTAGCTTTTCCATCCATTATTTTCTCTAGGGTCCTGATAAGGCTGCTGTTTAGGTGTTCAACTCTGCTGTTGGCCTGTGGCCTGTAGGGCAAGGTTGGCGAATGCTTAATGTTTTTTGATTTTAGATTGTCATTTACTATGTGATCTGATAACTTGGTTGCTCCATCAGTTATGATGTAGTCTGGAGTGCTGTAGTTGGCTATGATTGCTTTGTTAATGAATTGGTTGATGGTTTATGCCTTATGGTCCTTTGTTGCCCAGCAGATGGGCCAGCATGTGGCAAAGTTGATAGCTACAAATCAAGAAACGTTGGTTTGTCTTAGTTTCTGGGAAGGGCCCCACTACGTCTAGCCCCCAAACCTTGAATGGTTCAGGGTCTGGTACTGGGTTGACCATTGGCTGAGGAGCCTTTGTGCTGGTGTATTTCTTGCACACTGTGCACTTTTTCAGAACATCAACTATATCCTGTTTGAGGTTGGGCCACCATACTATCTCTTTTAATGTGAGGTATAGATTGTTAGCCTTTGTATGTCCAAGTAGGTGGCGATGTCTTAATATGGTGTTGACTCTTTGTGCAAGTGGGATGTGAGGGACATGTTTGTTATTAATAATTTGGTATACTGTGCCATTTGATACATGTAAATACTTTTTGTTCTTTACTAATGTATTGCAGGTCAGTTGATGTGTTGAGGGGTCTTTCCCTTTGGTTTTATACTCAGTGTTGTACAGGTTTGGCCAGTCAGAGTCCAGGTGGTCAGGGTGATCCTCTCTAGGCTGACATAGTCTAGAGAGAGTATCAGCCGTGACTAGCTCTGCCCCCTTTTTTTATTGGATGTCCAAATTAAGCCGTTCCAGCAGGGACATCCATTTGTCTTGTTGCGTGCAAGTGTGTTCTGAGTTTTGAAATAGATTAAGGATTTATGGTCAGTTAGTACTTGGACGTTTAAATGTCCTTCTGGATAACATCTCCATTTCTTGCATGCGTGGTATATTGCTAGAAATTCCTTTTTGTGTATTGGGTATCTCTTCTCAGTATTGGTTAGTTTTCTGCTTTCATATCATACTGGCAGGAAGTCTTGCTGCCCTGGCTGGTGGATGTGCAGGACTGTGCCAATAGCGGTATCACTGGAATCTGACTCAAGCTTGTAGCACCTGTTATTATTAGGGTATTGCAATATTGGTGCTTCAATCAAAGCTTGTTTTAATAATAGGAAATTCTTGTCACATTCTGGTGCCCAGATGAATTTCTTTTTGGCATTAACCTTGGTTAAGTCATTGATTGGTGCGGTTAGTTTTCCGCAGTCTTTGATGTATTTCCTTAGGTAAGCTACCATTCTAAGGAAGCATCTAACTTGTTTAACAGAGGTGGGCGTTGCATGTTATTTATGGCTTTAATTTTGTCTAGATCTGCTTTGATGCCACCGTCAGAGACAATGTGGCCCAAGAACAAGAGTTTCTTTTCCATAAATTGGCACTTACTTGGTTTTGCATAAAGTTTGTGCTTTGCAAGTCAATTGAGTGTCTTGCAGACATGCATGGGGTGTTCCTCTTTTGTTTTTGAGAATATAATGATATCATCAAGGTAGCATAATGTGTTTGAGAGGCCATTTAGCGCTTGTTTCATCATGGTGACAAACGTTGTGTGAGCGTTAGTCATCCCAAAGCTCATTACCCTACACTCAAAGGATCCAAATTGCGTACAGAACACAGTCTTTGGTATGTCCTTTTCCTTTACTTCAACTTGGTTGTAACCTGAGGTGAGGTCAATTTTGGAGAAAATTTTGGCTCCTGAGAGTCTTGAAAACAGATCCTCTATAAGTGGAAGAGGGTAATTATTCTTTACTGTGCTTGCATTTAGTGCTCTGTAGTCAGTTACTAGACACAGAGTGCCTTCCTTTTTCTTTACAAAGAACACTGCTGCCCCCAATGGGGATTCTGACGGGCAAATGAATCCTTTTGCTAGATTGTCCTCAAAGTGTGTTTTGAGGGTTTGGATCTCCATGGGAGAAAGTCTGTAGATGGGTGCAGGTTTGGGCATGGCTTTACATAGGTTCATACCATGTTTGAACTCCTGTTTGGGGGGGGGGAAACTCTGTAAGTTCTTCCTTGAATACATGGGTGTATTCATTTAGGAGTGCTGCAAGTTTTGGGCATTGGATCTTGGTTGTTTGCATGTTATTGAATTCAGTGTACCTCATTATATGGAGGGTACTATCTTTGGTTAGATGTTCTGAGACATCTTGGTTTATGACCTGGACAAATACTATGTCTCTTAGAATGAGGTTATTGGGTTCTTTGAGGATGTTAAAATTGACTTTGTTGCGTTTGATGGTCATGGTCTTTGTTTTCCAACATATGCTGGGGTTCACTCAGGTGAACCAGTCAATGCCTGCTACAATGTGTAGTTTATGTTCTTTATGACAAGTCCTTTGATTGAAGTTTTTATGCCTTGGAGGTCAATTCTGAAGGGAGTTGTTTTGCCTTTGAGTAGAACCTTTGATTTATCTGCCATTCTGGCGTATTTGAAGTTGGATTTGAAAGCTTGTATTTTGTACTTGGTTACAAATGGTTTGCTAACCATAGTGTGTTGGCACCAGAGTCAAATAAAATTTTATGTGTATGTGATTTTTAAGTGCATGGGTAGACAAGAAGTTGTGAGCAATCTTTAATTTTTATGTTCATAAAAATGGAGGATTGCAGGACACATGGGATGCAAGTAGCAAATTTTGTGCCTTGGTACAGTTTCTTGTCAAGTTGGGGGGGTACAGGGGCACTTAAGCCTGTTCCCCCTCCTCCTTTCCCTGTTCCTCTGTTTAAAGACCTGTGAGTTCAGAGAATGTGGGGTCAGATTCATAGCGGGTTGATATTTCTGCATTGTTAACTTTGGCGGTGTCCTCTTTCTTGGGACAGGAGCGGTTTGCGCTTTGGCTGCAATTGCCATTGTTGCAATTGGAGTTGCTATTGCTATGATTGGTGTTTTGGCGTTTGTTGTCATTGGAGTTTTCTCTGCCATTTCCGTTTGAGGAGCAATTGCCGTTGTGTGCAGCATATTCCATGTTTGTGCGGTTTTCCCTGCGCTTGGCTTCTGCAATGAGCGCAGGCATGAAGGTGTTGGTCTCTGGACAGATGAGGGCAGTAACAGAGGGCTTCATTCTGTTGATGAATGATGCTATGGTGTGTAAGTTATCAGCTTGTGCTAGGTTTTGGATTTTGCTTCATATTTACTCAAATTCATTGGTGTAAGCTGTGATAGTGGTCTTCTGAGGAAGATTGCTGAGCTTTATTGTAATGTCTTGGAGGGATTCAGTGACGCGGAAATTGTGGGAGATGTCCTCTTTGAACTCTTCCCAGTTGTCAGGATGGTTGTCAGTTTGTGAGCTGGCCCAGGTGGCAAACCAGTTAGTTGCGGCCTTGTACAGGCTGTTGTAAAGCTAGCAGCAAAGGGTTTCTAATTTATAAAAACAGTTAGTCAGGGACCTAATTCTTATTACTATACCTGTTGATGGTATAGTGGCAGCCTGTAAAAGGACAGAAGAATATAAAGGTGTAAAGACAAAACTATTGTTTATTGTGATAGTGTTGTGCTTATATAGTGGGAGGTAGGGGAATTCCCATCAGGAGAAGGGAGGCACTGAAAGAATGACCTTCCATATGGATGAGAGTTGATTGGCACAGCAGAAAGTCCCACGCAAGAGAACAACTGGTTTCACACGGCTTACCTTAAAGAGGTAGGTGGCAATAACTTTATTGTTCTATTATTAACCTCATAAGTAAAGCCTGTGCCTTATGTGCATTCTAAAGGCAAATTAAACACCCGTTTTAGAGGCATTTTAAACGTCTTTATCCCTAGTAAAATCAGGATGCAATAGAGCAATCACACAATTGTTCTGTTGCTTAATCCCTAGGTGGACAACTTAACGTCTAATTCATTCAGGATCTGCAACATTTCCCTCCACTGGATTAGACAACAGGGTTAAAAAATGACTGGCGTCTCAAGGTGACAACTATGGTGAAAAGTCCCTCTAGAAGAGTCACAAGAAGAGTCTTGAAGAAGGTGCAAGTGGTAATTCCTAAGAGACCCAGGCCTACCAAGACAGTGGAGGTGGATAAAGCCATTAAGAAACAGGTAGTCTTGCATGATGTGGATGGCAGCTATCTGGACTTTGGGGTTCAGCTTAATCAGCTACTGGTTCCTCATCTGGCCTTAGTTGGGACAGACTCATTATTTGCTGCATTGCTCCTAGCTTTGAGTGAGCCCAGGGAGGTGACAGTAACTGGGTTGCAAAAAGGTAACAGCATCCATTGCAGTTCTCCATGCTAAGCAGCAGAAGAGTACTTGAAGGATCAGTTAAAGGATTTCCAATTTGAGGGCCAAATGCTCTTGGTCTTGCAGCAGGGGACGGTATCCAGCATAGTCAAGTCAGTCCTTTGCACTTGGGCAACACCTGTGGCTAACAAGGCTTAACCAGTCAGTTGGAAAACCTTTGACAACTTTGAGCAATGTCTTTGGGGAGCCTTCCAGGAAGCGTTGAAGTCATACACAGTGGAGGTGACTGCTCATCTGGTACCAATGATGATGGCTGACAACCTTGTTCTTTGAGGAACCAACTGCTGTGATACCAAGCGGGAGGAGAACATGGGAGTCTTCCTTGAGTGGGCCTTTTCTGTATTCTATGGGGTGGGTGGTCAGGTCCAAGTAGAGTATGCACTTTGTGAGAGTCTTCTGTGGGACTGTATCTTCTTGGGGGTTGCCTTTCCTGTGGACATTGGGGTCAATTGTGTGTCTCGCTTGGTGGGGGTTTGTTGCCCAATCCTTGATCATCAGCTTTGTGGATCTGTAGGCAACCAGTTGTGTTTCTTGGCTGCCATTCAGGTGGTAGAACAAATGGTGCAGTACTGGAAGAGTCCTGTCAGTCTCCAATAAAAACCTTGTTCTTTTATTCTTATTCCTCATAATTTGGTGCAACACTATTTCAAACAGGACAACAACCCATGGAATTTTTTAATTAGGCTTTTGTTTTTTTTGGGTTATTGTCCTCATTGGAGCTTACTCTTGGTCACTAGGAGCAGCACACATATACTGAGCATGTACTATAGTGATCAATTGCCCAGAATGGGGCTCCTTAAGGGTGTAGGAGTCAGGGCCAGTCTTCTGGATAACTTGAACTGGACCTTTCCAAAGAGAGGCAAGTTTGGATTCACAGCTGTACCCTCTATTGCTGAAGAAGTAGACTGAGTCTCCTACCAGGTAAGTGTGTAAGGTGGGGCGTTTGGATGAAGCTTGTTCTAGATCCTGAAAATTATGGTTTAAGTTTACAGTGTAGGCCTCTGATTGCAAGCAAATAAGAGTTTGAACCAGCTTGTTGAGGTACACCTCTGGGGACACATCCAGGCTGGGCTTTACCAAGGAATATAGTAGAGGGGGAAGTCCTGGTTGCCGGCCGTAGAGCAGTTGGAAGGGAGGCTTGTCAGTGGCACAATGGTACCCAATGTTATATGCAAAGGTGGCTGCAGGCAGGAAGGTATACCATTCAGTCTCATTTTGGTGAATGAGCTTCCAGAGTATCTGAACCAGGCTCCCATTAGTGCGCTCTACCATGCCATTTGTCTATGGGTGATAAGGAGTGGATAGTGTCCCCCAAATTCTCATCAGTTGGTTGAGGCGGGGGATGATATAACTGGTGAAGTTGGTACCATTGTCTGTCAGCAAAATCTGGGGGAAACCATGTTTGTATATGATATTCTCCAGGATGAACATGGCTGTCACCAGTGCAGATTGGTTGGGAATTGCCTTGGGCTCTACCCATTTAGTCAGATGGTCAACAGCCACAATGATAAACTTTTTGCAACTATTGGTAGCTGGCAGGGGGCCCACTACGTCAATGGCTACAGTGTGGAAGGCAAACCCAGGGCATACAAGTCTGTGTTGGAACTTGGCAACCTTAAGTCTCTCAATGTTGCAGTCACGACAGTTGGCTAGCGTATCTACTATGTCAGTGTGCATTCCTTCCCAGAAGCAGTGCTGCTGTAGCGGAGCTAACATCTTCTGTATGCCACCATGGCCGGTAGTCTTATGAGCGGCCATCACTGAGTCCATGCGTAGG
Organism: Entomophthora muscae; assembly: GCA_014839935.2. Classification (NCBI taxonomy): domain Eukaryota; kingdom Fungi; phylum Entomophthoromycota; class Entomophthoromycetes; order Entomophthorales; family Entomophthoraceae; genus Entomophthora; species Entomophthora muscae. Next base: position 118,449 of record QTSX02002254.1, read on the forward strand.
GATGGGCGTATATAGGGTAGCCAAGAGTCTCTAAAAAGCTTTAGGAGTTGTCCCTTAGAGACCTTGATATCAACAGTTAGCTTCTTGAGAGCTCTCTGTATCTCTACTGTCTCCTCCCCCCACAAAGAAGGATCCTCCATAAGCTTGTCATAGAGAATGTTGGCCATGGGGGATACTAAGGCAACAGTGGGAAGGCAAAAGAGACAGTCAGCATTCTGGTGAGCTGCTCCAGCTCAATGAATGATTTTGTAGTCATAAGCCTGAAGTTTAATGGCCCAGCACGCCAGACGACCCTTCAGAGTACTTGAGGGTCTTCAGCCATTGCAAGGAGGCATGGTCTGTTACAACCGTGAAATGTACCCCATAGAGATAGACTCTGAATTGTTGGTAGGAGTATATCACAGCCAGACACTCCTGTTTGGTGACAGTATAGTTCCTCTTGTGAACATTAAGCGTACATGAGCAGTATCCAACAGGGTGTTCAAGTCTGTTGGAGTCCAGTTGGGAGAAAACACCCCCCATTTGCAGTCAGACTAGCATCTGTATGAGCCACAAACAGCTTGGCGAAGTCAGGGTAGGCCAGTACAGGAGCTGCAGTCAGTGTTCCCTTGAGAGCATTGAAGGTAGATTGGCACATTGGGCTCCAGAAGAATTCATTATCAGCTCAGAGAAGCTGAAAAAGGGGGTTGCCCAGGGATGCAAAGTTGGGGATGAAGCGGCAGTAGTACCCAATCATCCCCAGGAAGACTTTCATATACCGCTTATTGGCCAGGATTTGCATTTTCTCAATAGCTTTAACCTTCAGGTACAGGGCGGAGTCTATCTTGACTAATAATAAACCCCAAGAACTCAAGATGCTCCTTGAAGAAGTTGCACTTGCGTGGCTTGAGCTTGAGATTAGCTGCAAGTAACCTCTGTAAGACTTCCTCCAAGTGTTGTAGGTGATCATTAAAGGTTTGGGAGAAAAAATTGATGTCATCCAGGTATACTAAGACACTGGTGAGTTTGAGGTCGCCCATCACTGCATCCATATCCTGTTGGAAGGTATCTGGGGCATTAGACAGACCTTGAGGCATCCTTGTGGGTTGGAATATCCCCTGGTCAGTGATGATTGCACATTTTTCTTGATCAGCAGGGGGTAGGTCTATCTGACAGTACCCACTGATAAGGTCCATGGCGCTGAAGAACTTGGTGCCACCCAGTTGGTCCAAGGTATTGTCAATACAAGGGAGGGGATATGAATCCTTCTTGGTAACAGCATTCAGTTGACGGTAGTCAATCACCACACTTTTGCTGCCATCCTTTTTTTTGACAATCAGGAGAGGGAAAGCCCAAGGGCTTTTACTGGGGACCAGTAAGCCAGATCCCAATAGCTTCTGAAGCTCCTTGTTAGCCACATCATGATTGGCTTGACTGTGCTGTATAGGTCTGGAGCAGATAGGTGGACTGCCTTGGGTTTCAATATGGTGAGCAACATCTGCAGCCTTGCCCAGGTCATAATCATCCTTGGCAAACACATCCTTATACTGAGAAAAGAGATCCATAGCTTGATCCTTCTGCTCTTTGGAGAGGCCAGATAGGGAGTTGCAGCTTATGACCAATAGCACCAGTGGTTGCTCACAGGGTAGAACCAACTCAGAGAAGTCTGCAAAGGGAGCGGTCTCCTGCAGGTTGTCATGCTCTTTTAGTAATATATTAGCCAGAAGTTGGTGTTTGGAGACAACCATAGCTTTGCTACTCATGTTGGCCAAGAGTATAAGTACCTCCTTGTCACTTGGCATGAGGATTCCTGGTGCAACCCTGGTTCTAGTCTGGAGGCATTAGGGGTGCCAAAGATTTCTCCATGAGTGCCAGCTGGTAGAACCAGCAAGAGGCCTGTATTGTGGATCACCTGAGAGCTAGGTGGGATAGTCACATTACAGTAGGCGTAGACTGGGATACTCTTGGCTTCCCCAATTAAGAGAGATAGCACCTTGACCTTTTTACTACACAGCATATAATCAACTGGAAGCTCTTCATTGGCATATTCCAGATTGATGTAGTACAGACAGCGTAAGGGAAGGTCAGACAGGCAATTGCCATGGTAGAAAATGGGTATGGAGTGGCCCAATATTCCAAATGTATGGTCTCCATGGTTAGTCACAATGCCATACTGAACCATGAAGCTAGTCCCAATAAGAATGTCATAGCTGTTGTTTTCTAGAATTATAGCAGGAGCAGTGACCATCAGCTTCCCAAAGCAAAGATGGAGATAAGAGTAGGCTCCTTTTGCTCTAGTGGTCAGTGGCCCAGCAGTACCAAACTCTTCATGGTAGGCCAAGTCCAGTGCCAGCTTAAGCTTCTTAACCAGCCGTGAGGATATAATGTTCCCAGGGGCACCAGTATCCAGTATGGCCCAGACATGAGTCTTGTTCACTACCAGGTTGTTATAGGTGCAATCCTGGCGGTCTTCTCTGATCTCCACAATCTTTGAGACCTGATGTACTCTTAGTCCTTTGAACCTCTCCAGGAAGGTAGCCATGGCAGCTCCCACAGATGGGCTTACTTCCTTAAGGAATTCTAGCGGTGCTGAGACGTTTACTGTATGGAGCAGCTTGGCCAGTTGTTCAGCACTGTCCTCCTCATGAGTGACTTCAACGCCTGGTTGAGCCAGTTGTTTGGCATAGTGTCAGGAGTATTCCTGATATAAACCAGATTTTGACTAGGGAAAAATGTTGGAATCAGGTGGATAAATGTTCAACAGGAGGGGCAAAATTTGATAGGGAATTTCCCTCACTATCAGGGGAAAAGAAAAATCAAAATTTGGGAAAAACAGTTTTTTATGGAAGCCAGAATAATTTAACATCCAGGCAGGCGCCTGCCACCCTCTGCCACCCTCCCGCTACCCTCTGCAAGCCTCCTGCCCGCCTCCCACTCACCAGCCAGGATCCTGCTGGCCACCTGCACACCCAGCCCACTGCCTGCGGACCCGCTGCCAGCCTCCCACCCGCTTGCCCGGCTCCCGTCGGCCACCTGCTTGCCCACCCCTCCCCCGGCGGACCCGCCGCTTGCCCCCAGGCCACCTGCCCGTTCCCCAACCCCCAGCCAACTGCCAGCCGCCCACCCAGGTCCCAGGGCCCACTCCACAGCCAACCAAAGCCCACCATGACACCCAGCCAATCAGAAAACCCCCTTGAAACAGAGGGGAATTCTAAAAATAATTCTGGGGCCCCAAAAGACGGGCCAACTCCTATTTTTAAACCCAACCAATATTCTAAAAATAATGAGGACAATCCAACAATAACCCCATGAGATAAAAATAACTTGATATACAGCCAATGGAACCAGGTGGATGCCAACAATCAGCTAGGCCTAGACTCCAACCAAAATAGCATTCCCAAGTCAAAAATAGAAGTGTTTAAAACCAAGAGCTGCCATCACCACCTGACCACCCATCCAGGAGAAATTATTGGCCCCAAGCAGAATTATCCAAAACCCCAACAGATTGCCCAGGAACAAGGGTTTGACCATCCCGTCAAACACCAATTCCTCAGTCCCATGACCAAACTTTTGGGACTCCAATCCCCTGTTTTTACTCCCATTTGCAAAATTTTGCAAGTGGGGGCTCACTATAAATAAAGGATCCCCTCTCAGTAATAGATTGTGCTATTATTGAGACTAATACCCTCAATAAAGCAAAATTTCTAACTCCAACTACAGTTAAGCTTACAGATCAAGCCCCTGCCAACCCTCCAACCCAGTGAAGATGAATTGCCTCATTTTCACAGCTGTGCTCACAGCTTGCCTTGGGATTGGAGGCTACCAACAGAGTTCAGAGTTCTTCAGCCCCTCCACAGAAGGACTAGGTTATGACCCATACCACAACCCTGGCCAACTTAACTTGTCAAACACTGGACCCTGACTGCCTCTGGGATCTCCTCATTCAACACTCTCCATAGCCATGTATACGTTGGCTTACTACATCCTCACCTACTTTGCCAGGAGCTTTGGGCATTTCAACATACACGCCAAAGTATTTTGCTGACTAATCACGGTGTATCCCATAATCACTGCCTTGACGGGTTTCCAGTTCTCCACTTTGCTACCATACATACTCCAAGTGGTGCCCACCATTCTAGGGTGTTGCATTATAATAGCACCCCCACTGGGGCTATACCGGCAAGCCTCGGGAACAACTCTGATCAAATACTTGGCCCTCTTTTGTGTGACTTCCCTGATTGCACTCATCACTACCTGCTACACCTGCCTTAGATGCTTCCAAACTCTCCAGTCTAGAGAAGATAAGATTCATCTATCAGCAACCCACCAAGTACAGAATGTGGTCCTTACCCAGCTATCCAAGGCCACCATCCATTCCAGCAAGAAGCAAGCAATTTTCACCCTGCTCTCCTTCTCCCATACACTATTTGAATCCGAGCCTTCCAAATACACCACATACGTTCAGAAGGTCCTCCACGTGGCTAACCAGCTCACCGGCCAACAACAAGACTGGTTTGCAGCAATCAATCTCAAGGAGCCCAATTTACGCCACAATTTCCATGCCTTCAGCCAGAGATTACTTGACTCCGTCAGCTTGCCTGAAGACATAAACAACACCCAACACAAGCTATACTCCCTCTGGCAAGGAACCTCCTCCACAACCAGCTATACCAATAAATTCTCCCAGCTTAAGGAGGCGCTCCAACTGGACAACAACAAAGCCTGTTATCTCTACTACACATGTCTATCTCCCCAAGTTTAGGAGTTCCTTCTCCACCACAAACTTCCTGACACCTATGAGGAAGTAATCAAGGAAGTACAAACTTGGGGAGGTTGCTATGAGGACACCTTGACCAAACAACCTACCCAGGTGGCCGCCATCCAGGTACTTCCTCCTAAAGCTAACAACAAGGAGAAACCCCTGTGTCCAGGAATGGTGCCCAAACCAGGCGGAGGATTTATGCTTTCCAGCAAGGAGAAGGCCCGCCGGGTAGCTCAGGGGCTTTGCATGTACTGTGGCCTGGCAGGGCACACGGTCATGAATTGTCTTAAAGCCCACCCAAACCCCTTTAACCCCCCTCAAACCCCCAACCATTGATGGCAGTTGACAAGGAAGGTAATAAAGAAAACACTTCTCTCTACTCCACAGTCCCCATAACAATTTCCTCCAGTAATACAGATATCCAAACCACAGCATTGTTAGACACAGGAGCCATGGGGAATTTTATTGATCTCCTCCTCCTTGAATCCCTAGGCCTGCAAACCCAACCAGGGGGAACAGCTTGACTAGCCAATGGAAGCACCCCCGGTATACAGGGTCATTCAACCCATGACAGTAGAAATTGGAGGGATACCTTTCAAGCTCAACTTCTCAGCTTTGAAGGACCTGTCCTTCCCTGTCATATTGGAGATGCCTTGGTGGGAGCAAGCAAAGTGCAATATCAACTGGGACACCCACCAAGTCAACATTTCCAGCAATGGGAAATCTGGCAGTGTGACCCTGGGACAAACCACTGCTTCATCTATAAGTGTGATAGAGATCTTGCCAACTTTGGAGAGCCTCCTTGTGCAATATGGGGACGTCTTCAGCAAAGACCCCCTGCAAACCCTCCCTAAGCAAAGGCCAAGCAACCTCCGCATCAATCTCATGCCTGGCAAAACACCCAAGTGGGGAAAGGTCTACCCTACCACACATGCCCAGGGTATTGTATTGAAGGAGTAAATCTAAGAATTAGTTACCAAAGGACACATGGGACGCTCTCAGTCCTCCTGCTCCTCCCCAATTTTCTTTGTAAAAAAGAGCAACAGGGGGCTACAACCATGCATAGACTACAGTCCGCTCAATGCCATCACAGTGAAGGATTGCTATCCAGTGCCCTCTGCAGAGCAACTGACAGACCGCCTGACAGGAGCCTATGTATTCTCCAAACTTGATCTCTGTAATGCCTACAATCAGGTCCAAATTTTGGAAGGCAACAAATGGAAAACAGCGGTCTGCACACAGTTTGGGTTATACAAGTACTTGGTCATGCCATTTGGTTTGTGCAACGCCCCTTCAGCATTCCAGGCCCTCATGAATGAGATCTTGTTTGAACTACTGGACGTATGTGTGGTTGTATACTTGGACAATATCCTAGTTTACTCCAAGGAAAAAACCACCCACCTTCAAGACCTGGAAAAGGTCCTATCCAGACTGCAGAAGACTAAGCTCTATTGCAAGAAGGAGAAGTGTGAGTTCCTGAAACCCAAGGTGGAGTTCTTAGGCTATGCCATTTGAAAGGGTGGATTTGCAATTGCTCCATCCAAGGTTGCTGCTGTACTGGACTGGCCCATCCCAAACTCCAGCACAAAACTTAGGGGATTATTGGGGTTGGCAAATTTCTGCAGGAAGTTTATCAAAATTTTTGCAAAAATAGCCCACCCACTCACCACGCTCACGGCTAAGAGTGTACCCTTTGAATGGTTGGACACCGCCCAAGAGGCCTTTGAGGCCCTTAAAGTAGCCTTCACCTCAGCCCCAGTATTAAGAAGACAAGACCCCAAGCTCCAATTTTTTTTGGAGACTGATGCTTCCAACTTTGCGCTGGGGAAGTTCTGATTCAGGAAGGGGAGCCTGGAGTATACCACCCTGTGGCATACTTCTCCAAGAAACTGCTGGACCAGGAACAGAACTACAACGTCTACAAAAAGGAACTCATGGCAATTGTAAAGGCTTTTGAACATTGGCAAAGATACCTGGAAGGAGCCAAACATACCATCATTGTTTGCACAGATCACAGGAACCTTCTATAATTCACAGAAAACAGGAAGATCTGCCAGCAGTTGGCTAGGTGGGCCTTGGACTTGTCCTTGTATGATTTCAAGATAAGCTACATCCTGGGCCACACCAACAAGGCTTCCAACGCCCTGAGTCAAAGGGAAGACCTCAATGATGGAGACCACTCATATGACCACTTCAACACCTGCCCAGTTCTTAGACCTGAACAGTTCCTGCTCACGGTTCTGGGCATCTCCCAACCTACCACCACCTTGGAAGATGAGATCAAGGCAGCCCAGAAAGATTCACCCTTGATCCAAGAGATAGTGACCAAGATGACCTATGACAAACCAAACTGCAACTACAAACTAAGACAGGGTCTACTCTTTAGACACAACAGGCTAGTGGTCCCCCCAGGAGCTATCCAGGACCAAGTGTTTAGTGAAATCCACAATTCCCCCTTGGGAGGCCACAGTGGGGTAAAGAAAAACTATGGAAAGAATCCGCTTGAACTACTGGTGGCCCTACATGTTTCCCCAGGTGAAGGATTACATTGGTCAATGTGTGTCCTGCATGAGAAACAAACACTCTATGCAGAAACTTCACGGCCTCCTCCAGCCCCTCCAAATCCCCTCAATGCCCTGGGAATCAATCTCTATGGATTTCATCATCAACTTTCCCCCAATAAAGGGTTTCACCGGGATCTTAGTGTTTGTAGATCAACTCACCAAAGCAGCAGAGTTTGTTGCCTGCTCCAGCGGGATGACAGCTACAGCCACGGCCCATTTGTTCCTCAAGCACATCTACAGACACCCCGGCCTACCAAAGGACATTGTTTCAGACAGATGAAAACACAATTCACCTCCAAGTTCTGGGGCAAAATCATGAGACAACTACAGATAAAGCTGAACATGTCAACTGCCTTCCACCCCCAGACCAACAGACAGACAGAGCAGATCAACCAAATCTTGGAGACATACCTTTGCGCCTATGTTAACACCAAACAAGACAATTTTTCAGAGTTGTTACCCTTAGCCCAGTTCAGTTATAATAGCTCCTACCACTCAGGGACTAAGATGACTCCCTTTAAGACCAACTACAGCTACTCTCCACAAGGAATCCCAACCTCAGGCCAACCAGGAAGCACCTCTCAAGCCAACAATTACTTCCAGACCCTCTGAGACACCCAGGAGGAGTTACAGAGTAACCTACACTTGGCCCAACAACAATACAAGGTTCAAGCAGACAAACACCAAAGACCAACACCTGAGTTTCCAGTGGGGTCCAATGTCTACCTGGACACCATGAACCTCAAGCTTAACCAGGTGGGGCGCAAGCTTAGACCAAGACGCATTGACCCTCTCCGGGTTCTTCAGAAGATATCAGCCACCGCCTACAAGATTCAACTCCTGGATCACTCCAGTGCACACAACGTATTCCATGTCTCCAGGCTAACGGCTGAGCACGGGCTTCCCCCAACACACCAGACTGAAGGCTCTAGACTGCCGCCCAAAGTTCTACAACACACACCAGAGTGGGAGGTAGATGCAGTGCTGGGGTACCAAAAAGTTAGTAAACAGATCCAGTGCCTTGTCTCATGGTTAGGGTACCCATCAGAGTCCAACTCTTGGGAGCCGGAGTCCAACCTCATCAATGCTCCTAAAAAGATTGCCCAGTACCACCAGGGGAAGGACACTCTAGAGGGGAAAGGAAAGGAAAATGTCAGGAATATTCCTGACATAAACCAGATTTTGACTAGGGAAAAATGTTGGAATCAGGTGGATAAATGTTCAACAGAAGGGGCAAAATTTGATAGGGAATTTCCCCCACTATCAGGGGAAAAGAAAAATCAAAATTTGGGAAAAACAGATTTTTATGGAAGCTGGAGTAATTTAACATCTGGGCAGGCGCCCGCCACCCTCTGCAAGCCTCCCGCAAGCCTCCTGTCTGCCACCTGCTCACCCAGGCTGGCACCAGCGGGCCCGCTGCCAGTCCCCTGCCCGCTTGCCAGCCTCCAGCCAGCCAGCCACCTGCCTGCCAGCCAGGCTCCCGCCAGCCACCCGTGCACCCAGCCCGCCGCCTGCAGACCTGCTGCCAGCCTCCCACCTGCTTGCCTGGTTCCCGCCGGCCACCTGCTTGCCCACACCTCCCCCGGCAGACCTGCCGCTTGCCCCCAGGCCACCTGCCTGTTCCCCAACCCCCAGCCAACTGCCAGCCGCCCACCCAGGTCCCAGGGCCCACTCCACAGCCAACCAAAGCCCACCATGACACCCAGCCAATAAGAAAAACCCCTTGAAACAGAGGGGAATTCTAAAAATAATTCTGGGGCCCCAAAAGAAGGGCCAACTCCTATTTTTAAACCCAACCAATATTCTAAAAATAATGAGGACAATCCAACAATAACCCCAGGAGATAAAAATAACTTTACCTACAGCCAATGGAACCAGGGGGATGCCAACAATCAGCTAGGCCTAGACTCCAACCAAAATAGCATTCCCAAGTCAAAAATAGAAGTGTTTAAAACCAAGAGCTGCCATCACCACCTGACCACCCATCCAGGAGAAATTATTGGCCCCAAGCAGAACTATCCAAAACCCTAACAGATTGCCCAGGAACAAGGGTTTGACTATCCTGTCAAACACCAATTCCCCAGTCCCATGACCAAACTTTTGGGTCTCCAATCCCCTGTTTTTACTCCCATTTGCAAAATTTTGCAAGTGGGGGCTCACTATAAATAAAGGATCCCCTCTCAGTAATAGATTGTGCTATTATTGAGACTAATACCCTCAATAAAGTGAAATTTCTAACTCCAACTACAGTTAAGCTTACAGATCAAGCCCCTGCCAACCCTCCAACCCAGTGAAGATGAATCACCTTATTTTCACAGCTGTGCTCACAGCTTGCCTTGGGATTGGAGGCTACCAACAGAGTTCAGAGTTCTTCAGCCCCTCCACAGAAGGACTAGGTTATGACCCATACCACAACCCTGGCCAACTTAACTTGTCAAACACTGGACCCTGACTGCCTCTGGTATCTCCTCATTTAACACTCTCCATAGCCATGTATACGTTGGCTTACTACATCCTCAACTACTTTGCCAGGAGCTTTGGGCGTTTCAATATACACACCAAAGTATTTTGCTGACTAATGACAGTGTATCCCATAATCACCGCCTTGACGAGTTTCCAGTTCTCCAATTTGCTACCATACATACTCCAAGTGGTGCCCACCATTCTAGGGTATTACACATAGGGTAAGGACACTGTTATCCAAGCTATTCAGGGGATAACCACCTCAGGGCAAAGTGTAGTCCAATGAGTTTGTGTGTTAAAAAGTGAGGACTCAATGTAGGATGTCCTCTTGAACTCCGTCAGACTCCACATCCTCATTATTAGTTGGGAGTTGAAGTCAATCAGAGAGGGTTCATCCTTAGGGTTGGTCTCAGAGAATTAAAAGGCAGCAGGCCTCTGATCTGGTTTGTTAGGGGGCAGTGGTATGGGGGTAGATGAGGGTGTCAAAATTTTTGAAGGAAGCCAAGGATTTCTCCTTGTCCTGGCTGTTTAGTAGTTTTTTGACTGGTCCTCATTGTCCTCCTCAATATCAGCATCCTTGGCGTAGTCCTCCTCAGTGTCTTCCATGCCTACATGGTGGACTTTTTGGCGTAAGTTCCTACATTCCTGAGAGAAGTGGCCAGCCATACCACATTTAAAGTATGTACAGGGGGCGTTGTTGACTGGAGCAGGCCCAACCTTGTCGGAAGGCTTGGGCATCTCAACAGTCATGCAGGGTCTATGCTCAGCTTGCTGGCGAGGGCAGCCTTCAGGAAAAAGGACTTTAGACTCCTCCTTGTAGGTGTGTAGGAGGCAGATCAGATCTGGTACAGTGCAAGCGTTGTAAATGCCTGACTTAAGAGCCAGAGATAGTTCCCGGTTGACACATACAGCATTGAGGAGTTCTGACTGCACATCAATAAACTGCACTGCACTCATAGACAACAGAGGCTTGCTGGCTTCCTGGACCCATTTCTCATGGGGGATGAAGCTGGCACAGAGTTTAGCGGCTGAGTGGTCTAGCCAGTTGATGAAGTTTTCCTTGTTTTTACCAAAGAACTTGTCAATACCAATGTATTTGGTGTTGGTAATTTCGCCTGTGATAGGTGGTTGTGCATTTGTTTGTGGTTGGAGAGAGCAACTGTATTGAATTATCTTGTCACATGCTTTGGGCATGACCAGACCTTTGAATACGGTGCATCCACTAGGTATATCTTTGTAGATGTTGTGGGCGCAGAAGTACATTTTCCAGGTCTCCTGGGATGTGGCCTGGTTGAGTACATGAGCAAAGGTGGGCAGGTTTTGGTCAGTCATTTTCTCTTTCATGGGTGTGGTCAAAAAACCGTAGCTGCTACCAGTGATAAGGAGCGCCTTTTGGGGAAGCTTCAAATAAGGAATTAAGAAAGAAGAGAAGTATATTTTATTGGATAATACTTTAGACTTATATAGACTTGAATGTGGCGGGGATTTAGTTGGATCAAACCTAGGGGTTGGTAATGTGAGGGATGGATTTGAGCCACTGGATATTTGGACAGTCATTTGATATTGCTTGGTTACCATTCTTGGTATGTCAAACAGTATATTGGAAGGGGACCAAATTGGGCCATGGCTGGATGTTACGTAGGTCTGTGGTAGCCATAATGCTTGTACATCCAGACCCTCAACAGTTAATTGTGTTTAGGTAAAGTTGTTACTAATCCAAATTCAAAACCTTAATAATAAACTTTAAGCCAATCAGAAGCCAAGTGATAACGTGATTGTTGTGATATAAAGGGTCATTCAATAATTAGTACACATACACCAAATAATTATTGAATGACCCTTTATGTCACAACAATCACTTTATAACTTGGCTTCTGATTGGATTAAAGTTTATCATTAAGGTTTTGAATTCATATCAGTAACAACTTTATCTAAAAACAGTTAACACTATAATTTTCTAGTTCAAATTTAGTTGATCACCAAATTGTTGTTAATATTTTCACAAGGGGCTGTGAAAACACCAAAAATAATATGGAAATCAAGGAAAAAAATAACACAAAGCAAACAACACATATTGAGGCAACCGTAAAACATATATACAATGGGTAAAAAATGTGATATTGTAGTAAATGAGAAAACAAACAGGAATAAACAAAGAGTTAATAGTATCAGAATAATACAGATTTTATTGGGGTGAAAGCTATAAAAACATATGAAAAGATTAGTAAAAAATCAATGAGAGAATTGGTGAAACTTCTAAAAGACCTTGACTCTGCAATTGCAGAGATCAAAGAAATTGAATGCAAGTTCAAAGCAAAGGTGAAGTCCGCCGTCCTCAAAGGCAAGACAATTGACAAGGTTTTGGCCAAGGCGCTTATGGTCAAAATGCCTGACACCCCCAAGAAGACAATCACACATCTTCTTAACATCCAGAAGACAGTAGTCAAGGGCCTCCAGTTTAAGGCGTACAATCTTTCTATGCCGTCTGTATGGATTGAAAACCCTGAAATGTATGCACATCTCAAGCCAGCCAAGCGCGCCAGGAAAGAGGACACAGAATTGTCTGCTCAACTTCTTGCGCCAAGAATGGCCAAGCCTGCCAAAGCTGCCGGCAAAGAGGAAACACAAGAAGATAACCTAAAAAAAAAGAATTAATGAAATTTTCAAAATACTTACATTTTTTTGTTAGAAAACATTAACAGTGAACTCTGCCAGGTCCTGGTCCCTTTTGTCCTCTCACCTTCTATGCCAACTACGTCAATCACGTGGCTAGGTAGCTGTTTCTGTCCCCCCTGCCTTGCAGGAGCTTGAAGACAGGATTCACGGATCTTTTCCAATGTTGCAGGAGGCATTGGCTGGGCTTACAAATTCTGAGGGGGCATCTTAGTGGGCAGTTACTGCCTAAAAGGTGCCCAACTGGTCCGCCTGGACCCAGTGGTTCTCAGTGGAGTTTACTGTGTAAACTCCATTGAGCTTGTTTGGGATGTCTTGGCAACACTCCCATTTAAGAATGTACCAGAGATGGGCCAGGCTCATGTGGCTGCTCACTTCTGCCTCCCAGTAAAGCACACCCTATCTTACCTTCTGGACAACTTTGGGTGCGCAGTGGGGAAATTGGCTGTTGCAGACACAACAGCCGTCAAGAAAACTAAGATCCTCCTTGCCGACTTTGGGTTGGCCTGGAGTGCCAACAAGACGGGGCTCCCCTTGACAATGGATCTTACCTTTGCAAAGACCAGGCACAATAAGAAGATCAGTGTGGCTTATAATAAATTATGTGAGCTTACAGAAGCCTTTGCTGGACAAAGGCTTCATCTCGTTGTTTACCTTGGGTATCTCTTCTACTTTGGAATGGGCGCCAGCAAGGAGGACCTAGACGGAGTCCTTCTTGGGATTGACAAGGCCTGGCTCACCTTGGATGGGAAGAAGGTCCCCCCAAATACAACTCAATGGACCATGTTATCCAGGACGCCCTGGTCCTGGCTGGCATCTTTGGGTTTGAAGCCCCGTCAGAAAATCTGCTCATCTATTCCCACCTCACCATCTTCCCTTTCACCAGCAGGTGGGAGTATTTTAACCAGGGTTTATCCACCGTATACAGTGTGGTGGTGGAGGCTGTGAGCCACCTCCATTGCCAGGTGGGTACATACCAAAGGACTCACTATAGGAGCATATAATAAAAATATGATTCCACTAAATTTTATTACAATTTATATCATTTTTATTATAATAATTTTTTTAATTTTTATTTTAGCAAACAAGTTTTGCAAAATATATGGCAGAAAAAGTTTTCATAAAAGCATAAGATTATATGTTAATGTTGCAACTGAGTTTCTAGCCTTGCCTGCTAACGTATCTTATAATACACAGGGGGCGCTCAATGAGCTGCCCCTTGACATATCTAACGTTATGGTTTAATCTGATGGCAACATCAAATGGCAGGTACTTCATCCTAATTAGGAGCGTTGCCAATTTGACTTGCTGATTCCCGCACAAGTTATTCCTTGGCTTCAAACCTTACATGGAACTTCCACTATGCCACCCCCTTGTGGCTTTCCCCATATAGTATATTAATCCAAATATTCTACAATAAATGATTCCTTATTCTTATTATTCTGTCCTTTCTATTGGACTGTTGTTTTCCCCAATTCCAAGTACTGAACTCTCATTGGTTCAGTTGTAACATTAATAAAATAAATTCTAATTTCCCCATTTTACATTTAATCTTTTTAAAACAATTTTTATATTTATTTGACAAAACTGACATAAATATATTTGGGTAATCCAGTATCAAGTGTTTGGGATAACCTCAGATGGCATAATAAAAAATATAATATATAATAGATAAATTACTTACCTCCATTGATGGTCTTGTCAAATGTGATTGTGGGCTTAGAAGCTTCTAAATATATAATGTTAATTAATAAATATTAAATAGTAGATTAGAGAATATAAAAAAGTTGGACAAATAAGCCTTTAATTGATTGGCTGTTTGGTTAGGCACACAGGGATGAAAAAATCAGCGTGGCCATAGAATTTGGCCACGGTCTCAGCTGGGAGGGTGTGGATCCTGGCCTGCAGAAAATTAAACAGATCTTTGGTCCCAGTTGGGATTTCTTGCTTGATAACTTGCTTTAGTCACCCAAAGACTTCCTCAATGGGATTTAGGAAGGGAAAATAGGCTGGTAGGAAGAGAAGGCTCAAATTTGCTGTGGCCAATTGCTAGGGGCCCACTCCAATGCTAGTGTCAATTGATGGAAATTCCTCAAGAATATCTGCCACCTTATGGAGACCAAAATTGTCCAGCACAATTACGTTGGTGAAGCCCGGGCTTGTGTGCCTCAGGTGCTCCTGGACCAATTGTAGAAATGATAGGAAGGTCCAGTTATTGTGAGATCCCAATATCATTTGGTACAGCTCAACCCCTTTGGATCAAGGAGAGCCACCATTGAATAGGCTGTGGCGCAGACAGCAGCACACTAAGCCATCCTGTCATTTAGCCTTTGGGGACATACCCATACCCATTGCACATTGATGAGGCAAATTCTGATTTGTCAATGTAGTAAAATTTGACTGTTTCCTTGGCTTTGAGAGCAGTGTACGCCTCTGCGTGTTTTTTCCAGGTCTTGACATTGGAGGGACTATTAAAATTGTAGGGGGATACCCCAAGCTTTTTTCAAGAAAAGTGCATTCCCTTGAGCAGATGGTAGTAATAGGAAATCAAGGCCTCAACCCCAAAAGTAGATTTTACCATGTCCTGTATATTTGCCAGTTTAAGATGGCAGTCCCGGGTTATCCACTGGCAGATTGCCCATTTGTGCTCCTTGGTGAGCATAGTGGAAACGTGCAAGGATTTATCTGCGGCAAGGACTCAGCTAGTATTGATTTAGATGTTGAATGTCTTTGAGGCGTACTTGGGATCCACCCCATCAAGAGCCGCAGCCACCTTGTAATCACCAGATTCTCACATTAACTTGAGCAGGATGATGTGTTTGATATCAGGGATGCGCTTCTGAGCGGGATTTGCGGGAGTTGGTGAATTGGGATCCTGCTCAGAGACTGGCTTGCAAGGCATGGGTACCTTGTTGTAGAAGGCTGAAACTTTCTTTAACATCAACTGTCCCTCATCAGTTCTGAAGAACTCAGGCTCCTTGAGATTTTCCTGGTTGGCGTCTTTGACATAGGGCTTGTAGCTGGTATCAAGTACAGGCTTAACCTTCTCCAGCATAGCTGAAGGGACCAACTCTTGACGGTACACAACGTCAAACACATACAAAGTAAGTTCTACCTCCTTGTTTCTAACTTTCTTGGCAAAGGTAACCTTGGTGGGCTTCTGGGTCAGTTTGGGGACCCAAGGGTTTATGCTCTGCACCCTAGCAGCTTGTGCTCCTCAAACTGGCTGTGTCAGTGCAGCGTCACTATCAAACTCTCCATTCCCATCTCCTTCCCGAGTAGGCATTTATGTTGCACTAACTCTGTTCTTTGACCTGCGGGGGCAACTGCAACTGCAGTGCACAATGGGTGCATTGGTACTCAGTGGTTGTGTTCCTTTCATTTTAACATTTAATAAAATACTAAATAAAATTCAATTAAGTTACTTGCTAATTTTAATTTTTGTTTTTATCTGAATATATTTTATGAAATTAATATTTTTCTCACCCAATATCCCAATTATAGATTTTTATTTCTTAATTAGTTGTTTCTGGTTTTACAACACTCATTTTAGAATACTCAAAAAAATCCACCCATTTTTCCAGATTTTACTGCCAAATTCAAACACCCAATACAATATTTTTAAAAATTGTGTTTCAGATTGTGTGCCCTATTTTAGATACCTTGGTATCATTCTTGATTATAATCCATTGTACACAAAATTTGAGTGATTTTGTTTACATAGTGAGTTGCTATTGTGTTTTGTTTTTGGATTGAGTTTTGACACACTACACTTGGGCGTATTTTGTCACCAATTCACGGTAGAACACACATCTCAAAAATGCCACTTCAATCTATGCCATCTCAAATTTAATTTGAGATGACTTTTTTTGTGTTAGTGATTTTGAATCACAATAAAATAAACAATAAAATAGTTAAAATTTACATATACCTTTATAATGCAGCATCTCAAATTTACGCCATCTCAATTCTGTCACTTCAAGTTAGATTAATTAAATCTTATTTTGCTAACTTTATTTACATATGAAATCACTTAGTGTGGGGCATGTTTACGCTACCTTGACTTTACCTCATTTTGAATCCTGCTATTTATCTTTGACCAAAATAAGCTTATACCCAAACTAAAATAAAGCCTGTTGTATAGTGCCAGAAGTGTTCCTATAGTATTAATCCAAGACACTTATACTAAGAACAACCTAAAATAACGCCACTATGATAGTCCTTCTAGTGATTGTCATTGCTGGGTAAAAAAACCAGTTTTTTATATGTAATTTATAACTTTATTATACATGGATACATTGATAAGGGTTCTCTTAATAAAATATTTTAATAGTGATTTTAATATGGAAGGGGTTGATTACGCCATTTCAATTTACGTCACTTTGAATTCCACCAAGTTTAATATCACCCAATTGATTTGCTGCACACAATGGATAGGGGAAAATAAGGGGAAATTACCTATGCCGCCAGGCTATGCTATATTGATTCCCCCACTAAAATTATTGATTTACACTTTTCAAAAGTACTATTTTATGTCTAAAATCAATTAAGCAAAAAGTGTAAGTAAATATATGAAAATTTGCAAATATATATTTTTTATCTTCTCAAAAACAGTTGGGTACTTTTCAACCCCAGATGTATAAGCTAGTTTTTTTGAATATTCAGGTTTTACTCTTTGGCCTGGTTGAGGTAGCTCTATTGTAGATTTCTTAATTTAATATAAAAAATGGTCAAAAACACTATGTTTTTGAGCTGCAGCACCTCAATTACATCACTTCAAAAACGCCATTTTGAAAGCAAGTTTTCAGTCAAAACTCAAAGTTTTTGCATACTTGTGTTACTAATATTTTTTATTTTTACAAAAAAACATTAAAAATTTGATATTATATATTTTAAACCTTTTTCTACAATTCTGTGTAAAAAATTTATTACTTTTTATATTAAAAACATTTTCATTTTCTCTTTAAAAAGAACCCCCAAATTGCTCATATTTTTAAACTAATTCACTTTTAGATACTCCCAAGTTAACTACCAAAGCTGCGCCCAAGGCCTCCAATGTCAGAGCCCAGATTGCCCTGGACAGTCAGCTGACCTCCTTAGAGTTGATTAAACATGCAGTGTGGAAATACCCGCAAAGCACATTCCAGGGCAAAATACCCCCCTTTTGACTAGCAAATGGCCCAGGATTTGAGAGCACACAAGCCTCAAATTCCTGGCTTCAAGCCTGTTATGAAATTTGGGCCACTCACCTATCAGGAAATGGCACATTGGGAGTGCAATCAATTCATTGCGGGAACTATAAATAACTGTGGCATCTTGGCATGCTGCAAATTTCAAAAGGTTCTGTTATAGCAGCCAATGAGATCTCACCCTCTTGCCCAAGCACGCAAATTCCGGTTAAAATTGTAAATCCAACTCCAAATGATGCCATCAGTTCTCTGGTGGCACAAAAGATCACAGCATCTTCAGTAAGTATAAGTAGTGAGGGAGAGAAGCCCTCCTCACTGTTGACATATTAATAAAGCAAGTTTATGCCTAGAAATTATTATCTTATTGCAGGAATTATCTATTTTTGCTAAAATTTAATTATTTTCTTTGCATCCATTTGCAAGTCCACTACTCAATACAAACTTGCATATCCATATCCTCCTGGCTATACTCCTGTTGTCCTTGCCAACCCCCCCTGCGCCCTTGACCTGGAGAATTTCCATCACAATCACCTGGATCTTCCACCAGCAATAAAGGAGATTCCTACTGCCCCTCCTCTCCCCAACGCGCCTCCCACCCAGGACTTTAGCAAGCTGGGGTTTGTCTATATCACAGTATTGGGGCTGGCCAACCAAGTCATGCCCCATACTGGGAGTTGGCGCCCCTTAGCCACTGCTCTAAACTACCTGGTTTGTATAGTGCCTATTGTGTACATGGCCTTCCAGGCCTGGCCTGCCTCCCCTATGGGAGTCCAGCCAGACTCTGGTATGGGCCATGACATCCAAGGCCTAAAAGTCCAAGATCACTCCTCCAAAGGCCAAAAAGGCCAAGACTACCCCAAAGAAGCAGCCTTCTAAGGTCAAAGCTCCCCCCAAGACCCCAACTCCATCACCTGAGCCAGAGGGAAACAGTCCTACCCCCTCCCCACTCTCCATTTGTGTACTCCCCCCTCAGACCCCCAAGAGAAGTTATTCAACTTCAATTGCCACTCTGATCCCACCTCAGAGCCTGAAGAGGAAGAGGAGCTTGAGCATGGTGCTCCCGCAGATGAACAAATTGAGCTCTGGGATCTTAATACCATCCATAATATATGCAATCAAAATGGCGCCTTTGCTGTGCCTGCCACATATCCAGCCAGCTACCCCATCATGACAGAGAAAGGGGGTGCCAGCTTTGTCTATTTGGGTGTTTCAAATACTGTCAGGATTGACAATTCTCCTCCTCTGGAACCCCAGGCCCAAGAGCGGGAATCAAATCCAGAACCTGGATTCCCCCAGGCCGCTGGGCCTATGGACTGCGGGACTGCCCACCCACATTTTTCTGGGGTCAAGCCCCTGCAAGCTGACGCTGAAGATGATGGCCCACCCAGTGAAACAGATCAAGCCAAGGAAATTATTGCACTAAGTGGAGTGCCAATCACGACACCTAATGGAGGCAACCAGACAACAACTATTATCTTCATGAGTTTGAAGTCTTCACCAGCAACCAATCAAGAGCCAACACAAGGAAGAGGCACCAGCACGCAACCTGGCCCCATGACCACAACACTAGAGCAAGATAATCAGGTAGCTAAATTGGGAGTCAAAACCAATGAAAGAACTCCTGGGCCAAGCGTCATTTTGCTGCCTTTAGACCCAAGTCCCCAATTCCCCAGGCCCTGTCTTTCCCAATGCCCTGATGACCCCCATGGAAAATGTTAAGTTTGGAGGGGGGTACTATATAGACCCAAGGACCCTGCGCTCTAAACCTATTGCCATTTTTGAAAGAAAGGTTATGTTACTTTGGCTTATACAGCTACTGCCATATTTTGTAATTGCCATCTATCAGTTCAGTTCAAGATCTCCCAGCCCTCCTGCCCCCCTGCCTGCAGTTTTCTGTCCACCTGGCGTTCCCTTTGGGCCTGTTCATTTTACTGAATATCCATTAAAGCCCAGATATAAAGACTATACACCAGAGAAGATAATTGAACTTGACCCATTAGCCTGCATCCAATCCGCCATCAGATACAACTGCCAAGGCCCGTGGATAATCTCTACCCCCAAGCTATTTAGAGGAAAACTCAACTATTTCCCGGCCTACAACATCTATATGAAACCCCATGTAACACCCAAACCAATGCCAGCCTCTTCCCCTGAACTGCCAACCAATCATACCAGAAAGCTTTTTGGAATAGTGTACATCACCCTCATGGGGGTGGTGGACACCATTGTTCTGGCCGCTGGCCTGTGGTCTTGGGTGAGTAAGTCTGCTTCTTACCTTCTAAAGTTAGCTCCTCTCTTATGGTGGGCCCCGCCAGCATAAACCCTAGCCCAAGTTACCCCCAAAACTGGCAGGCCAGCCGCCTGAGAGTGGATTCCTGACAAATACCACTATTTACCATGTGTCAATTTCGCCTTTGGTGGGCCATTTTAAAGACAAATCTCTTGATTTTGCTTTCACCTCTCAAATGAGTTGATGACTGAATCAGGAAATACAATTGTTTGGTTTTTTGACTCTGCGCATCTCACTTGCCTCACTCATGATTGTGGCAAGTGTTGCAACTGAACCAATGAGGATTCAGTATTTGGAATTGGGGAAGACAATAGTCCAATAGAAAGGACAGAATAATAAGAATAATGTATTATTTATTGTAGAGTATTGTGATTAATATACCATATGGGGAAAGCCACAAGGCTACAAGGGGGTGGCATAGTAGGAAGTTCCATCTAAGGTTTGAAGCTGAGGAATAACTTGTGCGGGGATCAGCAAGTTGAATTGGTAACACTCCTAATTAGGATGAAGTACCCGCCATTTGATATTGCCATCAGATTAATCCATGTTGTTAGATACATCAAGGGGCAACTCATCAAGCGCCCCCTGTGTATTATAAGATACGTTAGCAGGCAAGTCTGGAAGCTTGGTTGCAACACCCCCCTTGCCCCCTGTTTGTTGTCAGACACCAGGACTGGAGTCTGCAGAAGGTCTGGGAAGGTCCGCACAAACAACCTTTGTGTGGAGATGGCGTGGCAGGGGTGCAAGCAATCATGGTGAAGCTTCTTGGTATTCCCTTGGGCGTCTTCAAGTTGATAGGTATGATTGTTATAGACAGCAGCTATCTTAAAGGGCCTTAAAAGTTGGGCTCTAACTTGGCAGAATTGGGGTTGAGGGTGTAGATGGAGTCACTTACAGTGTATCTAGCTTCAAGATGCTTTGTACCTCCTGAAATTTGCTTGTGTTCAATTTCCCAGGCTTTGGCATGCCACTGACTCAGGGAGAGATTAGTCAACAGGGGAGGTTTCCTGGTAACTGTGGATCATAATTTCCCTGTTCAACCCCGGTCAGACTGTCAGGTGTTCCAAAGGCCAGGGTACTGGGGCTGAACCCTGTGCCCCTGTTGATTCTTGCTCAAAGGATAAGTAGAGCTGTGGGCAGGTACTCAGTCCATGCAATTTTGGGGTGCTCTTGTGAGAGCTTGGCAATCAGCCAAACCAGGGAGTCATTTAACTGTTCTACGCGTCCATTGTCTTGAGGATAGTAGGGGGTTGTAACTATACATTGAAGTGCGTTCTTGGCGCAGTATGCCTTCATGAAATGTCCAACAAGTTCAAGGCCACCATGTCAGGGACCCACTTGGCAGGGAATAAACTCCCTAGCTGATGGGCCAAGGCCCCCACATTTAGACCTGCAATTAACAAGCCAATAGGAAGCGTGACCATTGCAAGATGTCCAAGATGCCCTAGGTAGGCAAATCTTCCAAACATAGAACTGAAACAACCAAGTATATAGTAATCCACCAAATACACTGAGAGGTAAAAGGAAGCTTAAGGTCTAACAAGGGTAGGTTCAGCAGGAGGTGAAGTAAACAAACAACCATATTGGAACTTGCGTCCCCAATGTCCAGAAGGGTATTTGAACCATCCATTGGCAAGGGATTTCTTTTGGTGGGCGTCATCAGGAGGAGTTGTACCAGTCAGTTGTAGGAGTTGGTTTTCCAAGGCCAAAACCACTGGCAAGAAGTAAACTAGAAACCAGGATAGGAATAGAATTTCTTTCATGGCTTCAAAAATGGAGTTTTATCAGAAAAGGAAGAAGTATCAGGAATAGGATCATCTTTATTGTTGGAACAAGAAATAATAGAAAGTATGGTTAACTTAAATACCATCAAAGTTGAGGCTGGAACATAAATAAGAGAATCAGGGGAAATGAGAGGATTTTTTATGATATTTTAATGATTGCAAGGCTGAAATTAATACCTGTTTCAAATGGGCATTGATTTCTGGCAAAATGTTGTATAAATTTATATGTTGTACCAAGTAGCATGTAGAGAGAGCCTCAATTTGATTGGCAATTAAGCTGAAGATAGTGGGTTCAAGCGGGAAGATCAAAGCCAGCGCTTGACTCTTAGTTGTTAATAGTGGTTTCAAAAGCAAAAACCAAGTTGGATGCAGCCAATCAGCGTTTGAGCGGTACATGACGTCTCCTTGAGGCTTATTAACGTTTACAGAAGCAAGGTCAAAATTGGAATTTATTGTTGAATGAATAAGTTTCTTATAAATTGGTAATATAATCCAAACTATCTTCTTTGAACTAACTGTTGCCTTGTCTTTAGGGTTTTGAGTTTGATCCCCGTCTGGGTTGAACCCAGTACTATTACTAGTGTAACTTATTTGTTTGCAGTCTTTCTTTGTTTTGATGTTTGTGCCAAAATTACATATACAATTAATGTAGTCAGGGGGAAATTCCCTGACACGCCATCTGTGATGAGACGTTTGGGTTGTCCAAAGAGGGCCACAATTTCCTTGCCAATGAAGCGGGTAATGGTGGTGGTGTGGTTAGTTGTTGCCCAGGCCACTGGCCAGCAAGTGAAGTAGTCAATGGCAGTGATAATGTACTTCTTCCTCAGTCTGTCTTTGGGGAGTGGCCCCACAATGTCAAGGGCCCACTGCTTGAAGGGCTCCATGGCCTTGATGGGCAGGACAGACTTGGGGGGTGCAGGTTTAGACGTGTTCTTTTTGCACAGCACACACATTTTGAGGAGGTCCAAAATGTCTTGACGCATGCGCGGCCACTAAATCTTCTGTTTCATAATTTCAAAGAGGTTACGCCCTCTGATGTGACCCAGGGTTTGGTGGTAGTGCAATATTGTGTCACCTCATTGCGTGGTGGGAATGTACGGCGTTTTCTCACCTGTTTCTGCCCGGCAGCAGATGTTACCAGCATCAATGGTGAACTGCCTTTTGTTGTCCTTCAGCTTAGAGATGATTACCAAGTTAAGGCCCTTGTAGCAAGTTGCCTCAGGGAAGAGGTAGAGCATGGGCTAATCTGGATCTAAATCATCATCCCCAGTGATGGACGCTACATAGAGTTGCAAAAGGGCGTCAGCTGTGACAAGTTTTTTCCCAGGCTTGTACTTGATGCGCAACTGGTAAGGAGATAGACACTCAACCCATCCTGCTTGGCGGCGTGTCAAGTGAGACTGTTTGTTGAAGTACTGAAGTGACTTGTGGTCCATCAGAACGCGGGGTGGGAAGGTAGCGTCTTCCAGGTAACAGCGCCACTTCTCAACACAGTGCACAATTGCTGCCAATTCTTTATCATGGATGGGATAACGTTGTTCCAAGTCAGTGAGCTTCCTGGACTCATATGCTACGGGGAGGAAGACGCCATCGTCAGTTTCTACCCTTAGCACGCCCCCTATGGCCCTGTCAGAGGCGTCAGTCTTGAGTTTGTACTGTCAATTTTGGTTGGGAAACTGCAGTACTGGTGCTGTTGTAAGTCTTTGTTTCAACATTTTGAAGGATTGATCTCTGGCAGGGGTCCAATGGAAGCACTTTTTGATGTTGAGGAGCTCAGTGAGAGGTGCAATTAGTTCCCTGCAATTGGTAATGAACTTGCACACATAGAAAACTATGCCTAAGAATGTCCGCGCCTGGCCCACATCAGTGGGGGGGCGGCATGCTGATGATTGCCTTAATTTTGGCAGAGTCATGCTTTATCCCTTGGGCAGAGATGTTGTGACCAAGGAATAACAGCTCTGACGTGAGGAACTCACATTTGGAGGGTTTAGCTTTTAGCTGGTTTTTTCAAAGGGTGTTGAGGATAGCACAGAGGTGTTGGAAGTGTGTTGTTTGATTTTGACTGAAGACAATATTGTTGTCAAGGTACACAACAACACATTTTCCAATCAGGTCCTCAAATTCTTTGTTCATCAACATGTCAAAGGTGTAAGGAGCATTGGTCATTCCAAAGTTCATGACAAAACACTCACACAACCTGTAGCGCGTGCAGAAGGCAGTTTTTGCCTCATCCCCTGGTGCAATGCGGACCTGGTTGTACCCTGCAGCAAGATCAATCTTGCTAAAGACCTTTGCACCTTCAAGTTTATCAAACAGGTTGTCAATCAGCGGCATGGGGTATTTATTCTTGACTGTCACCTCATTTAGGGTGCAATAATCTGTGACTAAGCAAAGGGACTCATCCTTTGTGGCTAGAAATAAGTCAGCAGCTCTGTATGGAGAGAGCAAGGGGAAAATGAAGCCCTTGTTAAGCGCGTCCATGAGGTGCTGGTGGAGGGTCTCATCTACTTTTGGTGTAAGAAATATAAGGGACGTGCTTTGGGTAACAATCCTTGAAGTTGTACAGCGTGCTGGATCTTCTGGGGAGGAGGTAATTTCAAGTGTCTCAATGAACACGTCCTTGTACTCCTCAAGGAGTGCAGTAAGCGCTGGCGGTGGTGAAGTGGTCAAGGGAGGGACTGCAGATGTTTCAGCGCGGATAACTTCAACTGAGCATTGGTTAAAGTCTAGTTCCCCCCTTGAAATTGTACAATACTGTCTCTGTTATCCTAACAAACACAGTATCATGGAGTAACTTGCTCATTTCAACAGGATAGATCTGAAAGCGCACCCCATTTCTATTGAGGGTGATATTAGATGTATCCCAGTTGATTTAGGGACAATTGTGCCTAAGCCAGTTGAGGCCAGCAACTACATCATGGCTGAGCCCGGCCATGATTAGCCCAGAAAGCTTAACCTGGATGTTCCCCATTCTTACAGAGAAGGGTACTGTCTTGTGGGTGATTGAAACTCTGCAGGAGTCAGCCACTTGTACTGCTTTGAACCTGCGGGGCACTTGATCCAGTTGTTAAGCGTTGGCAAACGCCTGGTTCACCATAGTGTGGTTGGCCCCAGTATCTACCAGTAATTTGTGGGTGTTCCCACAGAAACAGAAGGAATAGGATAAGCATGTTACTTTATTTGAGGAGTGACTTGCTTGCAGTACAGGGTTGTCACTGTGGACTTGGAAGACATCCAGGGTTTTGACTTCATGGATGTTGTAGTCACAGGGGTTCTTCACAAGCAAGGATTGAGAGGATGGGTCAGGTGGGGTTGCAGGGCCTCTTGTTGCTATAACCCCCAGGCTTTTCCCGGATCCTCAATCTGCGCAAGCTGGAGCTCCCCCCTTGCGGGGGCGTTTAGTCCCATTATCCTGCTGACAGGGCTGGCGGCGGCCCACTTAATTGTGGCCATTGTCAGGTGTTGTACATGGTTGGGATGGAGCGTCACTGGTACGGCAGAAGCCCATTGAGGCCTGGTTGTTAGCCTCCACAATGGCCTTGTAGTAGTCATTAATGGAGGTGCAGCAACCTACGGCAACCCACTTGCAGATATGAGGGTTTAACCCATTGATGATGAGAGTGAGTAGCATTGCATTTCCATTGGTCACGGCTTTGGGGGTGGCAGCAAGATCTTGTTGCTAGGCGGCAAGGTACTCAGGAACAGACCAAGTTTGTTTGATTGCTAGAAGAGGAGTCCCCACAACAATGGGGGAGAAGGTTTAGCTATAGCAAGACTTAGCGGCGTCTTGGAATGCCACCCAGGTAACGTCAAGTTCCTGGCTAGCCCATTTGGTGAACCACACAGCGGCAAACCCTGTGAGGCAACCAGATGCAGTGGTAACCCACATGGGTTCAGGAACCTGATAGATATGGAGGCGGGTTTCAGTGGATTGGAGCCAACTGACAATGTCAGCCCCCTTGATGCCCCTGCAAAGGATTCTAGCTGAAGGTTGAGCATGCGTTGGGACAGGTCTGACTGGGGCAGGGTGACACTGGCGTCATGCTGCCCAAGGCGGAGCCAATTGTACACGCTGGTGAGCTCTAACTGGTTTTGATAGACAGCATAGCCGTCAGGGATATCCCCCTTGGGGATTGGCAGGAAAGTTTCTTGTTGGGGAGTAGCCATACAGCCCATACTACATCCTTTCTTAGGGGGAATTTTGTTTTAGGTAGGTTGTCAACCTACTGCTGCTACCACTGCTGCAACTGAACCAATGAGGATTCAGTATTTGGAATTGGGGAAGACAACAGTCCAATAGAAAGGACAGAATAATAAGAATAAGGTACCATTTATTGTAGAGTATTGTGATTAATATACTATATGGGGAAAGCCACAAGGCCACAAGGGGATGGCATAGTGGGAAGTTCCATGTAAGGTTTGAAGCCAAGGAATAACTTGTGTGAGGACCAGCAAGTCAAATTGGTAATGCTCTTAATTAGGATGAAGTACCCGCCATTTGATATTGCCATCTGATTAATCCATGTTGTTAGATACGTCAAGGGGCAACTCATTGAGCGCCCCCTGTGTATTGTAAGATACATTAGCAGGCAAGTCTGGAAGCTTGGTTGCAACACAAGTAATCCTACTGTCCTGGTAGTGTTTTGTGGTATCAACAACCTTTATATATTCCTTTTCCTAATTCAACAATAAAATTAAGTTCTATTCACATTTTTGTCTTTGTGTCTCCAGTACTTTTGCGCCTCTCTCTAGCCACAACTAGTAGAGATTATTCTTCCAGGGCCACAAGGTAATTGCATAGCCTGCCCTGTCATCTAACCAAGACTTAGTATGAATCCAATCCTAAGGTTAGGATTCCCTGTTGTGTTTCTGTGCTGAGCCTCAGAACAAAACAAAAATGGTGCTCACTACAGGGGCTGTAAGCCCCTTGGCTATCCCTTTTGCATCCACATTTTCAGGTCCTTTGCCTCCGCCTATACAAGAGCCAACTTCACCTGAAATTACTAGCCCTCCTATTGAGAAAGATATTGTCAACCTGCCAATTATTCCTACTGTACTGAACCTCAAGAATGGTCCCCGCCTAGTTGCTTACCCCATGGGTACCCCTGATTTAGAACAAGTCATGGCGGTAGCCCTTGTGATAGCCCGTGAAGGAGCCATCCCTCGCCTTTGGCTGCAGTTCAGTTGAGCTGAATACTACGGATTAATTGTGGCTCCTCAATTTCCACAGCATATCCTCTCAGCAGCTGG
This sequence comes from Entomophthora muscae, assembly GCA_014839935.2. NCBI lineage: Eukaryota > Fungi > Entomophthoromycota > Entomophthoromycetes > Entomophthorales > Entomophthoraceae > Entomophthora > Entomophthora muscae. Next base: position 145,403 of record QTSX02002254.1, read on the forward strand.
CTCCGCTGAGCACTTACTATTGTCCTTTGTACAGCCTGCCTTGGCCCATCATCAGATGGTGTTGGGGCTCCACGTCCAAGAAATCTTGTCTCTACAAGCAGCAGTTACTCATCACTGGGACCAATTTGCTGCCTACCAACAGTGGATTCATTCCCTGTTTTCCTTGGTATCTGACAATCAGCGCAACTGTGTTACCTCCCAGACCTGTTTGGTTAATTCTATCAAAAAAATGTGCTAGTCCCTCCCCAAATACGTCAGGGAGCTTTTACACAAGTTTCACCAGCTAGAACAACCCTGGCAAACTCAAGTAGATTCCACCTTGAACACTTATCTTTCCGACTTTGAACAACTTGTTCAGCAGCTCAATGCATTCAGCATGTATTCATTTGAGCAACTATAGCAGGTAGCGGACTTTGCTGCTTACAGCCTTAATGAACTCAGTACAGCGTTTGGTCAAGAGAGAGCTGCCACCACTGCTGTTATAGCCAAACTCCAGAGTCAAGTGGATGAATTATCTACTATGAAGCCAGATGTTCTGCCATCTTCCCCTTCTGATGACTTGGTGGATAGAGAGCAGAAAATATGGGATGCTATTAAAGAGCTACGTACAACTACTTGCAGTCAAGGACGTCCTACTGAGGCTCCTCAACCTGACCCCCAGGTGCTTGAATTGACTGCTCAAGTTGCTGAGCTACAGCAAGAACTTGCTGCCTTGCGCGAGATGCTGGCAACTGTTGCTAGTCCAGTTGGGGTTGTTGACAAAGATGGTTGCTGCCCTGGCTTACCAGGAGCCCCTTGAATCCAATGCGCTAGAGCTAATTGCCCTAGCTAACAAGGTGGATCATTTGAAGCAGGATCATACTGAGATGGATAGAGATGTACAAGAGATGAGTGAATTGATCAACTCTGTTAACAACAGGCTCGCCCCTTGCCTCTCAGTGGGCCCATCCCTTACCTCTCAACTAGCTGAGCTCTCCACAGTAGTGACCTCCCAAGGTCAACGCCTAGATGTTACTGAACAACAGAACAATTAAGCTATCAATACGGGTGCCCACGCTGTTGAGACCCTGACTACCCTTGAAGAAAGTGTTTTTCAGCTGTGGTCTAGACAGCCCCCCTCGGAATCTGAGGCAGAGTTTTTCCGCATATGAACGTACTTGATAGCAACAATGGTAGCCCAACTCCCAAAACTCACTTCAAGCCTACTTATAAGCAAGTCTTTGATCCCAGAACCTTGAACATTGCAGCTTTCCTAACTATCTATGAAACTGCCATGAGACAAACATCAGATGAGGTTAAGAAGGAACATATTCTGACCTGTCTACACCTGACTTTCCAGGAGGTGGTGGTGCCTGAAATACCCATCATTGAGACATGGGAAGATATGAAGCAGCTTCTGATTGACAAGTTTGGTGGTGACCTTATCCTGGAAGTAAAGAAGGACGCCTTCATGCATATTGCTTTCAAGCCTAAAGAGACACTAGCTGAGTTTTCAGACAGATTCTACATGGAAGGACAGCAACTGATAACAAGCAGACAGTTGACAGCCCATGAAGCTTACATGACTTGCGCTCAAGCCCTCAAAGTTAACCAGCTTCTGTGACTTCACTTCAAAGCCCATAAAGCTATGATTTCCTCTATGAAGAGCATAAAGGTGCTGTTGCAGAACATAAACTTTACCATTCTGGAACAGCCTTTAGGGAAAGTTGAGCTGCTTCTAACTCTGTTTTGTCTTCCCGTGGTCCTTAAATTCTTACCATGAACTTTGCAAAATCCTCCTTGACTCCAAGGTTGCCACAACTGTGGTCAGATAGGTCACCATTCTCATGTCTGCACCAACCTGCAGGTTGAAGGAGCTGATCCAAAAGAGCAGGCAGGAAAAGAGCAGTCAACCTAGAGGCAGAGACGCTCTCAGTTGACAATTCTTCCCAGTCTCTTTCATCCCTCTCTCTATATCTGACCCCAAGCCTGCTGATAACAAGGCTCCTCCTATCATCCTATTGTTCCACAATATCTCTGACAACTCTGACCTGGATGACTCTGATACAGACAACGCCAATGCATATGGGTACTCTGTTCTGGCTGTTCCAGAAACCATTACAGTCCCCTATAAATTGCAATCAGGAAAGACTACAACTACCGCTAAACCTATGCCTGAAGCCAAAAAAGTTGTCTCTTGCCCTTACCTCACTCAAGCTGAGAGGTCCTCCATGCTAGTGGTGTTGTCAGAAGAAGCTGCCAAGTTTGCTGACACTGTCTTCAAGAATGTATCTGTTTTGCTCCCTCTCCAAACTGTTTATAAGGAGTTCCCAGGATTAAGATGCAATATTGAGAAGTGGGATAAGGAACTAGCAGAGGCTCAAGATATCTTGGCTGTCCTTCCACCCTTTGGTTGCACTACCACTTGAGTAGAGATATCCATTCAAAAAATGAAGATCAAGGCCGTTCTAGACACTGGCTCACCAGTCAACGTTGTCTCCTCCAAGCTTGTGAAGAAATTCAAACTTGCCCCTGACCTTAATTATCACCAGTTGTATGACACAACTGGACTGTCTATGACCCACACCATAGGGGCTTACTCCGCTCCACCCATGTAGTTTGGCAAGCTTCTCCTAGCTGCACCAGAAGTTGTCTTGGAAAATGAGAGTTACAATCTCTTAGTTGGCACTCAGTTCCTCAGGGAATATAATGGGATACTCAACTTGAAAGATGATTACCTCTCTATTCTGGGATATAAAGTCCCTCTGATCTTTTAAGAGCCAGTTAAAGTTCCCGGGAAGCAGCTGAAGATGAGCACTTTGGAATACCCCACTGGGGTTTTCACCCTCAAATATCACACCTACTCTTCAAACATGAAATATCTACCCATGGCTTGTACTGCGTCTGAGGGTATCCCTCTCCTAGCCACGTCTGCTGTCACTATCCCCCTGGCTCCCAGGCCATCCTAGACTCCCAGATATCATATGAACTACCTGAACAAACCTTCTTGGAGTTGTACTCTCCCCCCTCATTAGGGCGCAACAAACCTTATCTCTGTCCTAGAATCCTAGATGTCTCCTATAAGGACCCTGTTTAATTGTTGGTATCCAACCTGACTGCTCTCCTCATGACCGTGTCTAGGGGGCAGGTTGTTGGATATGGCAAGTTGTTGAGCGCTCCTGATGTCCTATCTCTTCATCCCTTTGGCATGTTACAAGATTTTAACCTACCAGAGGATGATCTGCAAGTCCTATCATTGTTCACTGCGCAAGACTTTCCACAGCTGTCCCCAGTTTAACAGAAAGAGGTGCTAGACTTGCTAGACCAATTTTCCGACATCTTTGCTAAGGACAGTCCCAACTATGGTTTAGCCAAAGGCGTTATCCATCAGATCAACACTGGCAACACTACCCCCTTTTGTGCTAAACTATATTGCTGCAGCTGCGTGGAGGACGCCCAGGTATCTAAAGAGCTCAAACAACTGTTGGACACTGGACTTTTGGCGCCTTCCCAAAGTCCTTGGACATCTCTGCTACTCATCTTAAAGAAGAAAGATGGAGGTCATTGCATTGTGATGGACTACTGCCAATTGAATTCTTTGATCAAGAAGGACTCATACCCCTTGCTGCGTATTGATGATGCTCTCTGATGTCTTGGAGACTCCAAATTCTTCTCAGCTATAAATTTGGCCTCTGGATACTGGCAGGTTGGCCTGTTGCCCAAGGGTTGCTAAAAAGGCGCACTCATGACATCTGAAGGGCTGTTTGAGCCTACTTGCATGTTTCAGGGACTCTGCAATGCCCTGGCCACCTTCCAAAGGGCCATGGACTCCATCCTCCGCAACTTAAAGCTGTCATGCGTCCTAGTTTACTTAGATATAACAGTTTTTAGCACTACCTTCACCAATCACCTGGCTCACCTCAAAGAGGTGTTCATAAAGATTCAATAAGCTGGCCTCAAATTAAAACCTTCCAAGTGCGCTTTCTTCAAAGAGTGTCTTGAATTCTTGGGCCATGAAGTAACCCAGACAGGGATTTGCCCAATGACTAAGAAGGTTGAAGCCATCAACAAAATGCTTCCGCCCACCAACCTGCAAGAGGTACAAGTCTTTCTAGGGATGATGGGATACTACAGAAAGTTTATCCCTGACCTTGTCAATACTAGTGAACCTCTAGTCCAGCTGTTACATAATGTCTCTTTTGAATGGACCGCCAGTCAGCAGCAAGCCTTTGAAACCATTAAGCAAAAACTCAAAGAGGTGCTAATCCTAGTGTATCCTGACTATGATAAGGAGTTCATCCTATACACTTATGCTAGCAATCTTGCTATTGGGGCTATTCTGGCCCAACTAGACAACAAGGGTGTAGATCATCCTGTGGCTTACACTTCCTGCGTGCTAAACAAGCATGAGAAGAATTATAGTGTCACAGAGAAGGAGTGTCAAGCCGTGTTGCATGCAGTCAAACAGTTCCGCCACTATGTGTATGGTACCCATTTCACAGTTGTCACTAACCACACTTTGCTTAAATGATTACAATAACTTAAGGTGCCAGAAGGGCGCCTAGCTAGATGGGCCCTACATCTACAAGGTTACAACTTCACTGTGCTCCATTGCCCTGGGATTCAAAATCAGAAAGCTGATGGGCTATCCATAATGCCCATTCTTGCTTTACATCCTGTGGAGGCTGACCAGTTGTACAAACTAATTAGATACCCTTCTTCTTGGGGAAAAAGACAGAGGAGGTCCAACTGGCCTTATCCAAGCTATTCAAAGGTACCCTCATATGCAAAAATCAGCTCTTCAAGAAAGTACGAGATTAATATCTGCCTTATGTACAACCCAGTCTTTGCCTCTTGTTGGTGTCACAAGCTCATAAAGAGACTGGTCATGGAGGCATCACCAAGACTTATTAATGGCTTCAGAAGAATTACTTCTGGGAAAACCTTTACCTGATGATCCCAGACGTCATAGCTAGTTGCCATGACTGCCAGCTGCAGAGGCCTCAAACTGCCGCCCACAAATTCAAATTAGTTCCCCCTCAACATGCTTTTCATACTGTCAGCATTGACATGTTAGGTCCTCTCCCCCGCTCACGTTCTGGGTGTTGCTTTATCCTGATTGCTGTTGATCAATTCAGAGAGTGGGTAGAGGCTTGCCCTACAAAGGACATCATGGCTAAGACAACTGCTGCCTTTCTGTTACAAGATGTTTTCTACCGCCATGGCTGTCCTCAAGTGTTGCTCTCAGATAATGAGATTATTTTCAATGCAAAGCTGGTAACCTCTGTTGTCAAAGCTTTGGGGTCTCATCAGTCTTTTTCTGCACCCTAAAACCCTTCTACCAATGGGGCAGTTGAGCGTGCAAATTCAACACTGGTCTCTATCATGAGGAAGCTCACCTACTCTGACGCTGCCAACTGAGACCTATACTTACCTGCTGCTCTCTTTGTGTATTGCCTTAGCAAAAATTGTGTCACTGAGTATCCCCTTTTGCTATGCTTTATGGGAAAGAGGCTACTACCCCATTGCTCTTGGGGCCCCCCTGCTTTCCTCTGATAAGGCCATGAATCCTGACAATCACATCAAGGATCTAGTCAACCGCATAATTGATATACAGGCCACTGCCTACACTTCTGTATACAAAACTAAGATGATTGAGCTTTCTCCCAATAATGCTAGACGCTCCCCATTGCCTGAATTTGATGTTGATGATCGTGTTCTTTACTACCAACACAGAGTGGGTGGGCGCGCACATAAATTGAACACTCTGTGGATTAGCCCTTTGGAAGTAAACTTTAATTAAGGGTCTGAATACACTGTAAAGCTCCTCTCCAGTGGTCGTCCCTTTGCTCAAATGCATGCCAAGTTCCTCTGCAAGTACTGCCCTCCTAAGGCCAATCTAGGTGAGGGCAATGTTGTGAATACCACTATTCACCATGTGTCAATTTTGCCTTTGGTAGGCCATTTCAAAGACAAATATCTTTCTTTTGCTTTTGCCTCTCAAAATGAGTTGGAAACTGAATCAGGAAATAAAATTGTTTGGCTTCTTGACTCTGCGCATCTCACTTGCCCCACTCATGCTTGTGGCAAGTGATCTTACCGTCCTGGTAGTGTTTTGTGGTATCAACAACTACTATATATTCCTTTTCCTAATTCACCAATAAAATTAAGTTCTATTCACATTTTTGTCTTTGTATCTCCAGTACTTCTACGCCTCTCTCTAGCCACAACTAGTAGAGATTATTCTTCCAGGGCCGCAAGGTAATTGCATAGCCTTTCCTGTCATCTAACCAAGACTTAGTACAAATCCAATTCTAAGGTTAGGATTCCCTGTTGTGTGTCTGTGCTGCGCCTCAGAACACAACAAAGGGCTACAACTTCATCTATAATGATAAAAAGAAACCCATTTGTCAATATCACTACAAATGTGTTAACATTGGCTGCCCAGCTAGACTCACTACTTATGGGTTCACTAGATTTAAAGCCCTAACCGTCAAACATGACTGCGCTTAGCCTTTTTACCCCCTTTACCAACTTATACGCTGGTTTCTTTGCCAGGTGATCCCAACCACCAAGAATCAAACTGCCACTGAGGTTATTAATGATACCCTCCTTAATTTAAATGATACCCAACTTGCCACTGTTGGTGGCGCCCCAAAACTACAGAGATATTTCACTGATCAGAGATATGCTCTGAGCACTGAAGGCGTCAGTGCAAGCTCCATTGTCCAATTGATCTTACTGAAGAACAAAAAATTATCCCATCATGAAGAGAGATTCCTTCTTAACAATGATGTTCAACATGTCCCCAAACGTATTATCTGCTTTGCCACAAGCCAGGATCTGTGCAAACTGCTGAAATGTAAGACCTGACTTGCAGATGGCACTTTCTCAACCTGTCCAAAGCTTTTCAGCCAGCTTTGGAATATCCATGGGCAGTTTGATAATCTAGTTATTCCCCTGGTCTTTTTTTTCTTCCCAACAAGAAGCAGGAAACTTATGTCTGTGCACTTACAATCCTAAAGGCAAAATTGGATGAAACCCTCCCAACAAGAAGCAGGAAACTTATGTCTGTGCACTTACAATCCTAAAGGCAAAATTGGATGAAATCCTCCCAACCATTAAAGAGGAGCCCAAGGAGACCAGAGGGCACAAGAAGAAGGCCCAGTTACAGGAAGAGGAAGCCAACCTAACCAAAAAGCAGCCATAAAGCCTTACCTACCATGAATATCTGGTAGTAGATTTCAAACAGGCTCAGGCAAATGACTTTATAAAAGTCTTCAAGAGCTCCCCTCAGGGATGCTTCTTCCACTTCTGGAAGGTACTCTGCTACTGCCTCCAAAAGTGCTCTGACCTTAATGAGCTGGTCAACTCTGAAGGCACCAAAGAAGCCAAGGTTGTCTTCAATTGCTTTGGTGCCCTTTCTCTGGTTAGAAAGGAGGAGACAAATGCCTTCTAGGATGCCATACTCTGTCACCCATATATTATAGTCAAACAGGAGGCCTTTGCGCCCTTTATTGAGTATTTTGAAACTCAATGGGTTGAAGTGTTTCAAGGAGCACACTGCATCAGAAAGGGTGGTGACTCAATCACCTGGAACTGCTTTAAGCAGGTAAAAGATGGTTTAATCAAGACCACCTCTTCCCTTGAAGGGTGGCATAGCCAGTTTGCTACAAGGGTTTGGGTTTATAAGCCTTTCAACAAGATAATGGTGTATTTAAAAACCCAGAAAGCCATCTCTGCTTGCCTCTTAAAGACTTGCATGAAGTCCAAGGGCGACCTCTCAAGCAGACAAAAGCAGTGAAAAAGTATACTGAAATTAGCAAGGTGGTCCTTGCCTATTATCCCAAGGATAGCAAGCTTGAGCATCTCCAAGCTATCTCAGTTGCTCTTTCTACCAATGTTTGAGTCCTTTCCCAATAAACTATTCTTTATCTTCTCTCTTATTTCCTTTGATTTTACCATTCTTTGACTTTTTTTGGTATTTGGTACAATTATATGCTTATTTTAAAGTATAGTTTATAGTTAAAATAGATGAAAATAGTTGTTTTTGGGATTATTTTAACTTTTGGGCTTTACACAACTATGTTGCTACTAGTTGACCCCATTTTTTATTTTTTATTTGAAATTCTGAGGTTTTTTAAGCCTATAAATGTTTTTTTGAATTTTATTTTTTAAGAATTTTTGGATTTTTTTTTGGAGTTGAAAAAATCTAAAATTTTAAAACTTTTTTCTTAGTCAAAATGCCGTAAATTGAAGGTAGGACACACCATTTCAAAAACAGCATCTCGAAATACAGCATCTCAAATTTTTGCTATCTCAATTCACTAGTAAAAACGCCATTTTGATTTACAGCATTTTGACTAAGAAAAAACAGTTCTAAAATTTTAGATTTTTGAACCCCCAAAAAACCCTAAAAAATTCTCAAAAAATAAAATTCAAAAAACATTTCTAGGCTTAAAAAAGCCTCAGAATTCCAAATCTGCAATAAAAATGGGGTTGATTAGTAGCAACAAGGTTGCGTAAAGTCCAAAAGTTAAAATATCCCAAAAATAACTATTTTCTTTGATTTTAACTACAAACTATACTTTAAAATAAGCATAGAATTGTACCAAATACTAAATAAAACTTTAATAATGATAAAAGTAAAGGGAAAAAGAGAGAAGATAGAGTGGTGTTTATTGGAAATAGGCTCAAACATTAGTGGAAAGAGAAACTGAGATGGCTTGAAGATGCTCAAGCTTGCTATCCTTGGGATAGTAAGCAAGGACCACCTTGCTGATTTCAGTGTACTTTTTCACTGCTTTGGTTTGCTTGGGGGGATCATCCTTGGTCTTGATGCCTGTTTTAAAGAGGCGGGCGGAGATGGCCTGCTGAGTCTTGAGATGGACCATGATTTTGTTGAATTTGGACTTCTGAACCCAGACCCTTTAGGCAAATTGACTATGCCACCCTTCAAGAGAAGAGCTGGTCTTGATTAGGCCATCCTTTACCTGCTTAAAGCAGTTCCATGTGATTGAGTCACTACCTTTTCTGATGCGACGTGCTCCTTGAAACACTCATATCCATTGAGTTTCAAAATACTCTAAGAATGGAGCAAAGGCTGCCTGGTTGGCAATAATGTAGGGATAGTGGAGGAGAGCGTCATAGAAGGCATTGGTTTCCTCCTTCTGCACAAGGGCAGCAAAGCAGTTGAACACGTCCTTTGCTTCCTTTGTGCCTTCAGTGTAGACCAGCTCATGGAGGTCAGAGCACTTTTGAAGGCGGCAGCAGAGTGCCTGCCAAAAGTGAAAGTAGCATCCCTGAGGGGAGCTCTTGAAGACTCTAATAAAAGCATCAGCCTGAGCCTGCTCAAAATCTACTACCAGGTATTCATGGTATGGAAGGCTTTCAGGCTTTTTCTTGATGAGGGTGGCTTCCTCTGACTGGGCCTTTTTCTTGCGCCCTCTAGTCTCCTTTGGCTCCTCTTCAATGGTGGGGAGGATCTCATCAAGCTTGGCCTTTAATGTTGTTAGAGCCCGGACATAGGTTTCTTTCTTCTTGTTAGGAAGGAAAAAGAAGACAAGGGGAAGAACCAGATTTCCAACCTGCCCATGGATATTCCAAAGCTGGCTGAAGAGCTTTGGGCAGGTGGAAAAGGTACCATCTGCAAGCCAGGTCTTGCATTTTAAAAGGTTGCAAAGATTCTGGGAGGTAGCAAAGCAGATGATCCGCTCTGGGGCATGTTGCCCATCATCATGAAGGAGAAATCTCTCTTTGTGCCGTGAAAGCTTTTGATCTTCAGTTAAAATCAACTGGTCAATTGATGAAGCACTGACGCCTTCAGTGCTCAGAGCATATCTCTGGTCAGTGAGATATCTCTGAAGTTTTGAGGCGCCACCAACAGTTGCAAGTTGGGTATCATTTAGATTAATAAGTGCATCATTTACAACCTCAGTTGCAGTTTGGTCTTTGGTGGTTGGTATGACCTGGCAAAGAAACCAGCGGATCAGTTGATACAGTGGATCAAAGGGCTCAGCACAGTCATGCCTAATAGTCAGGGCTTTAAAACAAGTGAACCCAAAGGTGGTGAGTCTAGCTGGACAGCCAGCGTTATCACATTTGAAGTGATGCTGACAGATGGGCTTCTTCTCGTTGTTGCAGCTGAAGCTGTAGCCCTTGTGGACAAAGCCAGCACCCCCTTTCTTGGTCATAATTGGATAGCTGGTAGGGTAAGTTGGGGGCACAGCAAAGGAGCCATTTCTGTTGCATATATTATGGATGGTATTAAGATCCCGTAGCTCAATTAGCTCATCTGCAGGAGCACCAGGCTCAGGCTCATGCTCTTCTTCATTCTCAGGCTCTGAAGTGGGGTCAGAGTGGCGGTTAAAGTTGAATAACTTCTCTTGAGGGTCTGACAGAGAGTAAAAAAGGAGAATGGGGAGGGGTTGTGCTTGTTTCCTCAGGCTCTGGTGAGGGCGTAGGGGTCTTGGGGGGAGCTTTACCCTTAGCAGGCTGCTTTTTAGGGGTAGTTTTGGCCTTTGGAGGAGTGGTCTTGGACTTTGAGGCCTTGGAGGCCTTAGAAGCAGCTTTGGTGATAGGCTTGGGAGGCATCTAAAAGTGAATTAGTATCAAAATATGAGCAATTTGGGGGTTGTTTTTAAAGAGAAAAACAAGAATGTTTTTAATATAAAAGTATCAATTTTTTTACATAGAATTGTAGAGAAGATCAAATAATATATACTATCAAAATTTCAATTTTTTTTTGAAAAAATAATTTTTTATTAATAACGCAATTAGGCAAAACTTTGAGTTTTGACTGAAACCTTGCTCTTGAGATGGCGTTTTTGAAGTGATGTAATTGAGATGCCGTAGCTCAAAAACATAGTGTTTTTGACCATTTTTTATATTAAATTAACAAATTTACGGTGGAGCTACCTCAACCGGGTCAAAGAGTAAAACTTGAATTTCTCAAAAACTAGCTTATACAACTGGGGTTAAAAAAGTACCCAGTTGTTAAGAGGAGGCCAAAAAATATATATTTGCAAATTTTCATATGTTTTCTTACATTTTTTGCTTAAGTGGTTTTAGATGTGAAACTATACTTTTGAAAAGTGGAAAGCAAGAATTGCGGTGGGGGAATCAATATAGCGTAGCCTTGCGTCATAGGTAATTTCCCCTTATTTTCCCCTATCCATTGTGTGCATCAAATCAATTGGGTGATGTGAAACTTGGTGGAATTTGAAGAGACGTAAATTGAAATGGTGTAATCACCCTCTTCTATATTAAAATCACTATTCAAATATTTTATTGATGAAACCCTTATCAGTGTATCCATGTATAATAAAGTTATAAATTATATATAAAAAACTGGTTTTTTTACCCAGCAATGACAATCACTAGAAGGACTATCATAGTGGAGTCTTTTTAGGCTGTTCCTTTTATAAGTGTCTTAGATTAATACTATAGGAACATCTTCTGGCACTATACCACAGGCTTTATTTTAGTTTGGGTATTAACTTATTTTAGTTTAGGATAGATGGCGTAATTCAAAATGACGTAAAGTCAAGATGGCGTAAACACGCCCCACACTAAGTGATTTCATATGTAAATAAAGTTAGCAAAATAAGATTTAATTAATCTGACTCAAAGTGACAGAATTGAGATGGCGTAAATTTGAGATGCTGTATTATAAAAGTATATGTAAATTTGAACTATTTTATTGTTTTTATTTTATTTTTTTGTGATTCAAAATCACTAACACAAAAAACGCCATCTCAAATTAAATTCAAGATGGCATTTTTTGAGATGCCGTTTTTGAGATGGCGTGTCCTACCAAATTGAAATGTTTTTACTATAGAATCAAGATAGCATAAATTGAAATGGTGTAATTTGAGATAGCATTTTTTGAGATGTTGTTTTCAAAATGGTGTGTACTACCCAATTCACATAGTAAACATATGTACACCAAAAGTCAACTCACATCATTTTGTTTGTGAATCAATGTATTTTGGATTATATTTTGAATGGTTTTGCTTTGCATGTGAGCCTTTTGTTGCTGTGTTAACCCATTTTGCCTATTAACGCCATAAAACTCTGTTAACAGAGTGTATATTTTAACCTGATGGTTGTATTTTGTTTAAATCTGAAATCATTTTGCTTAAATCTGAGGTATTTTTTGGCTGTTGCTATAGCTTCTAAAACTTTTGTACAGTAGTTTTTAAACCTGCTGAGATAAACAAATATTATTCAGTTTAGAAAGCTCTGGTTCAGTCACACAACAAATTTCAACTGGAATCAGTTGAAGGTCAATTTACTCAATAAAGCTTGCATTTATCTAGGGCTGGAAAATAAAAATAGTCAATCACACAATGAAATTAAAGTCAAATACTGAATTCCAAAAATGAGACAGCAAACACATGGAACCCAAATTCAAAAAAACACAAACCAATCATTTCCTGAAGCATTCTACATCAAATTTGATAATGAGTGTGGTGAATATGATACAAACAGAGAACACATGAGGTTCAGTCACAAGTGTTGAACTCAAACACAAAATGATTGATTTTTTTTGAAAATATTGATTATTTTTGGGACTCAAATTAGAAATAGTGGATTTCAGGAGTGAATCCACTAAAATCTATTCAGGTAACTGCAGCATTATTTTCAATAAATGTGTATCCAAACTTTTGGCATTTATGTCTGAGAGACTGTCTCAAATTGGAGCACTCATTTAAATAAAGTTAATTTTCTATTAATAATTTGCTTTTCTGTTTTTAATAGAATTTTAATTGTTTTTTGCTAGCATGAGTTTCACCAGTGAGGATAACTTTGATTTTGTTGAGGAGTAGTACCAGTAACTACTCCAAGATCAGGATGCTGATCAAGAGAGCACAATCACTGTGTTTCCTGTGTACACCCAATTTAATGCAAGTTGTGAGATGAGATGTACGTGTCACCAGGCCCATCCATAGATGGCTTTTCTGACAGTCAGTATGGTGCTCCCCAAGACCAGGCCCAACCCGCGCCTGTGCCACATTCTGGAGACTGGGCAACTGTGGCCCCCTATAAGCTAATCTAACCAGTGTTTGAGAATTCAGGACAATCAAATCTTGCCCTGCTTAATATGGGTCCCCTTATTCCCAAAGCCCCCCAAAAACGTTAAATTGCAACCAATAAGGTGATAGAGAAGATTTTGAGCCTAAAGAAGAGTGGTGTAAATTTTGCAGAAATTGACACCTATCTTCAATTCATCAAGGTGGTGGTTAAGAGTGAGTTCTGAGCCCTCTTGAAGAGAGGTGGTGCAAAGCTGGCCAAGAAGCCAAAGAAGCAATCAAATCCCAGATCAAGGATGCCTATTCTCTAATGCTTGACATCTTCCAGAGAGACCCTGTCTTTGATTAACTGAGGCCCTTTGCCTACTCAGGCTCCACGGCATATCCATAGCCTGCCACACTGCACAGCAGTGGATGTACAAGCTTGTTGTTAGTGTTCTGGTTCTGACCAATCAGCCAGCTGATGAGTTGGATAGTGGCTCTGATTTGCCCTACAACCCTGTGATTAATGTCATCATTACCCGCTGCCTGTCATCATTTTGGATGATGTCTTATTTATATTCTACTATAAATTGTCATTACAAGTCCAGGACTATGGTATCTTGGGAAAAAAGAACATCCCTGAGGGTAATAAGAAGGAAATGGAGAGGATTGTCATTGGTGGATTCCTATCAGCTTTCCCAAAAGGGACTGTATTTTACAAAACCACAACCAGCTACACCAATGGGTACTGGTACAGGAAGTTCCTCTCAAACCTTCTCACCACTTAGCTTGGCCAATTCAAGATTCTAAATTTTTCTGGGCCACCAAATGAGTGCACTGAAAAGGCATCCAAAAAGATCAAAGCAGGCAGCCACAATGTTTCCATTTTCCCTACCAGCCATGCTGATCTTCCCCTGGGAAATGTGATGTTCTTTAACATTGGGAACACAATACATGAGTGCAACCCCACAATTTTCAGCCAGGTAGTTAGTACAGCCAATGACAATACTGTGCTGTTTCCCTGTCAGAAGGTTGCTGATATGAGCACAAAGATGGCCCTGAATGCTCACAGCAGCAGCCAATCATCAAAAAATTCCCAGCTTCCCCCTTTCAATTCCCTGGCTTACAAGCTGATCAATGTTCTTTCCAAGTCTGAATATGATGTCATGCATCACCAATTCCTCCAAGCTGCTAAAGGCACTCACACGCCTAAGGTTCTTCAGCTGCCCTAGTCCCCATCCAATACTCCCAGGTAACCAGAACCAATCCCTCCAGCCAATCAAATCCTCTCTCCACAATCCAGCCCCCAACTAGTTTGCCCCACCCACTCTCATTCCACCAATAAAACTTGTCCCCAATAATATTTATTTTTTAATTTATATTGGTTTAACGTTTACAAGTTGTTATAGATATAACAAATAATTTACATTTAAATGAAGTGACCATTAATTTTTATCATGCCACAAGTTAAATTACTTTGCTTTAATATTTATCAAGTCTACTTAATTCTATTATAAATTTAACATTTTTTTAGCGCTACAATAAAGTGAATTTAAAAACTACAAGTGCTACAGACCAGCCAATTGGAATGGGCGTACATTTTTCCTATATTTGTGATTGGCTCAGATCAGACATGCCTCAGTTATTGCACCCAGTTTAACTTAGTGAAATAAGCCTGTTGAAAATAAGACATGTCTTTGTTTGCAAATTGGCATGCTAACTTGTGGTCAATCTAAAACCAGGGAACCCAGTGGTTGGGTGTTAGATTGACCACAAGTTGGCATGCCAATTTGCAAACAAAAACATGTCTTATTTTTAACAGGCTTATTTTACTAAGTTAAACTGGGTGCAATAACTGAGGCAGGTCTGATCTTAGCCAATCACAAATATAGGAAAAATGTACGCCCATTCCAATTGGCTGGTCTGTAGCACTTGTAGTTTTTAAATTCACTTTATTGTAGCGCTACAAAAATATTAAATTTATAATGAGAAATAATGAAATTAATAAAAAAGAACCATCTTGTTGCAACTGAACCAATTATAGTTCAGTATTTGATTGGGGAAGAAAACAGTACAATAGAAAGGACAAAAATGAGAAGAACAAGATAAGGTTTAAAAATTGGTATTGTAACTAATATACTATACAGGGAAGTCACAAGGCCACAGGGGCTGGCACAGTGGCAGGTTTCATGTGAAGTTTAGAGCCAAGGAATAACTTGTGTGGGGATCACCAAAGTCAAATTGGCAACACTTCTAATTGGGAGATAGTGCCCACAATTTAGCCTTGCCTTCAAATTGATCCAGGTTGTTAGATACATCATGAGGCAACTCATTGAGCGCCCTTATGTATTGTGAGATACATTGGCAGGCAAGAGGGGAATTTTGGTTGTAACACCCCCTTACCCCCTGTTTGTTATTGTCAAAACAGCAGGCTTGACCTGACAATAAGGTTCCAAGTAAGCAGGGTTGTGACCTAAAATCTGATTATCCAGCCACTCAAAACCAGACTAGGAAGTGAACTCAAATATCCAAATCCAACAACAGGAACAAATGATGATCCCTTACGGTGGATAACTTGCTTTGGCGCTTGACTTATTACTAGGATCAAGCCATCTCCTTCACCATCCTACTGTGTGATCTACACAATAATGTCCCTGTTATCCATGACTCACATTAACTATATAATTATTATCTCTCAATAAAGAATATTATCTAGTTCCTAAATATTTTCCCCTTGTAACTCTGTTGAAACAGCACAGCTACAACATAATCCTTCATCATAATCAGTCACTGCTACATCATGATCTTCCAACTATTCCAATCCTGCCTCATGATCAGCTACTTCTGCATCATGATTAACTATTCCTTTCCTTCAAAATGATTAAAAAGTCCCTCAACTAGTCTTTACTATGATCATAAAGTCCTTCTTACTAGTCTTCACTGATGACCCCGCACTATGAAACAACTTGAGTCTCAATCTCAGTCCCTGTTACCAGAACCTGTAGACCCAGGCATGAGTCTACATTTTTTGTGAATGTTGCCATTTATTGTGTTTTGATTTTGCCTTCAATGTGTTATTTCAAGGACAAATCTCTCTCTTTTGCTTTTGTCCTTTGAAATGAATCTGGCTTTAATTTGGAGAATTCAACTGTTTGATTTCTTGATCCTGTGCAACTCACTTGACCCACTCATGCTGGTGGCAAGTGATCCTACTGTCCATGTACTGTTTTGTGGTAAAGCTCCAAAGGATATATTCCATTTCACTTCCACTAATGAAAATTAAGTTCTATTAACATTTTTGTCTTTGTGTCTTCACATACTTTGGCACCTCTCTAGCCATGTCTAGAAGATATTATTCAATCAGAGCCACAAGGTAATCACATAGCCTTCCATGCCATTCTAACTAAGACTTAGTACAAATTCAATCCTAAGGTTAGGATTCCCGTTGTTTATCTGTGCTGCGCCTCAGTTCACAACAAAAATGGTGTTCACTACAGGGGCTGTAAGCCCCTTTGTTAGCCCTTCACAACTGTTTCATTTCTTTGCTTCCGCCTATAAAAGAGCCAACTTCACCTGGAATTACAAGTCCTTCTATCAAGGAAGATATCACAGACCCACCTATTTTCCCTACTGTGCTGAACCTTGGGAATGGTCCCCACCTAGTGGCCTACCCTTTTTCCCCCTGACTTGGAACAAGTCATGGCGGTAGCCCTTGGGTTATCCCATGATGGAGCCATTCCTTGCCTCCAGCTACAGTTCAGTTGAGCAGAATACTACAAATTGATTGTGGCTCCACAATTTCCACAGCATCTCCTCTCAGCAGCTGGCTCCACTGAGCACCTATTGTCATCCTTTGTAAAACCTGCATTGGCCCACCATCAAATGGTGTTAGGGCTTCACATTCAGGAGAATTCATCTCTACAAGCATCTGTCACTCATCACTGGGATCAGTTTGTGGCCTACCAACAGTGGATTCACTCCCTATTTTCCTTGGTATCACTCAATCAGGACAACTCTGTCACCTCCCAGACTCACTTGGTTAATTCCATCAAAAAAATGCGCCAGTCTATCCATGAATACATTAGAGAGCGTCTACATGAGTTTCACCAGTTGGAACAGCCCTGGCAAACCCAAGTAGATTTCACCTTGAACACCTATCTCACTTATTTCAAACAACTTGTAAAGAAGCTTAATGTGTTCAGATCTTACTCCTATAAGCAACACCAACAAGTAGCAGACCTTGCTGCTAAAGGCCTTTGTAAGCTCAGTGAAGAATTTGATCAAGAAAGGGGTGTCACTGCCGCTGCTATTGCCAAGCTCCAGACTCAGGTGAATGAATTATCTACGCCCAAGCCAGATGCTTTGCCCTCTCCTCCATCTGAAAATTTGGTGGATAGAGAGAAGAGACTATGGGATGCCATACAAGAGCTACAAGCATCTACCTGTAGTCAAGGTCGCCCTACTGAAGCACCTCAGCCTGATCCTTAGGTGCTTGCTCTGACAGCCCAAGTTGTTGAGCTACAGCAAGAGCTTGCTGCCCTATGCAAAATGGTGGCAGTTGCTGCTAGTCCAGATGGAGTTATTGATAAGGATGGCTGTTGCACTGACCTTTTGAGAGCCCCTCAAATCCAATGTACCAGAGAGTTGATTGCTCTAGCTAATGAGATGGACCATTTGAAACAAGACCATGCCAAACTTGATAGGGACATGCAAGAAATGAGTGAATTGATTGACTCAGTAAATGACAGGTTTGCCCCTTGCCTCTCAGCAGGGCTTTCCTTTACCTCCCAGCTGGACAAGCATTTCTTGGTAGTAACAAAACAGGGCCAACACCTAGATGTTACTGAGCGGCAGACCACCCTAGCAAATAATACAGGTACCCGCACTTCTGAGACCCTGACTACTTCTGAGAAAAGTGTTTGCCAGCTGTGGGCCAGACAGCCCCCCTCTGAATCTGAAGCAGAATTATCCCCACACATAAGTGTACTCAATAGCAACAATAATGGCCTAACTCTAGAAGCACATTTCAAGCCTACCTTTAAGCAAGTCTTTGACCCCAAAACCTCAATCATTGCAGCTTTCTTATCTATCTATGAAACTGCCATGAGAAGAGCCTTGGATAAGTAAAAAGGGAACACATTCTAACCTATCTGCATCTGACCTGCCAAGAGGTAGTAGTGCCAGAGCTGCCCATCATTGAGACATGGGAAGATATGAAGCAGCTTCTGATTGACAAGTTTGGTGGTGACCTTTGCCTGGAAGTAAAGAAGGACGCCTTCATGCATATTGCTTTCAAGCCTAAAGAGACACTAGCTGATTTTGCAGATAGATTATACATGAAAGGACAGCAGTTGATCACAAGCTGCCAGTTGACCGCACATGAAGCATACATGGCTTTTGCTCAAGCCCTCAAGGTTAACCAACTCCTGTTTCTTCACTTCAAAGCCCATAAGACCATACTTTTTTCCATGAAGAGCATAAAGGCACTGTTGCAGGATATGCACCTTATCTATTATGGGGCAGTTGTGCGGGAAAATTGTGCCGCCTCTAATTCTGGTTTGTCTTCCCGTGGCCCTTGCATCCTCACAATGAACACACAAAATCCTCCTAGACGTCAAGGTTGCCACAACTGTGGCCAGATAGGTCACTGTTCTCAAGTCTGCACCAATTCTTGGGGTGAATGGGCTGATCCCAAGGAACAGGCAGGAAAAGAACAGTCAACCTAGAGGCAGAGATGCTCTTGATTGACAATTCTTCCCAGTCTCCTTCAATTCTCCCTCCATTGATGACTCTGAGCCTGCTGACTCTGGGGCTCCTCCCATTCTTCTGTTATTCAACAAAATCTCTGACAAATCTGATATAGATGTTCAGATGTGGAAAATCCCAACGCCTATGGGTATTGTCCTAACTGTGCTGTTTTAGCAGAGTTACACAGGAAAAAATATTTAGAAGATAGATAATAATCTTTATTGTGAGATAGTGATTATATAGCTATTGTGAATCAATGGATAGCAGGAACATGATTGGTGATCACACGGTTGGATGGAAGAAGGGGGTGGCTTGATCCTGCTAATGAGTCAAGCGCCAAATTGAGGTATCCATTGTGAAGGATCATTGTCTGTTCATGTCAATGGATTTGGTAATCCAGTTGACTTCCTAGTCTGGCTTCAAATGACCGGGTAATCAGATTGCGGGTCACAAACCCGCTTGGTTGGAACCTTGCTGGCGGGTCAAGCCTGTGGTTTTGACAGTATTCAGTTCTTGCTGTCCCTGAAACTATTGTGGTCCCTTATAAGTTGTGTTCTGGGAAATCTACAACAACCATCAAGTCACTGACAGAAGCCAAGGAGATTGTCTCTTGCCCTTACCTCACTCAAGCTAAGATGCCCTCTGTGCTTGTAGAGTCATCAGAGGAAGCTGCTAAGGTTGCTGACTCTGTATTCAAGAATGTTTCAGTCTTGCTTCCTCTCCAGACTGTCTATAAGGAATTCACAGGCTTGAGATGCATGATTAAAAAAATGAGACAAATAATTAGCAGAAGCCCAGGACATTCTGACCATCCTCCCTCCATTTGGTTGTACTACCACTTGTGTGGAAATATCCATCCAAACGGTGAAAATCAAGGCTGTCTTGAACACTGGATCACCTGTAATGTTGTCTCCTCAAAGATTGTCAAGAAGCTCAAACTTGCCTCCAACCTTAACTATCACCATTTGTATAGTACAGTTGGGATATCTATGACTTTCTCTGTAGGGGCTTATTCTTCTCTTTCCATGCAGTTTGGCAAGCTACTCTTAGCCACACCGGCTGTACTCTAGGAAAATGAGAGTTACAATATCCTATTTGGTACTCAATTCCTTAGGGAATACAATGGGATTATCAATTTAAAAGATGGCTACCTCTCTATTCTAGGGTACAAAGTTCCCTTGATCTTTGAAAGCCTGTTAAATTTCCCAGGAAATTCCTCAAGACATGTGCCTTAGAATATCCCACTGGTGTTTTCACCCTAAAAATACCGTACACATTCATCTAACATGAAGTGTCTTCTTATGGCATGTCCTGCGTACAAAGGGATTCCCCTCTTGACCAATTCTGCTGTAACTATTCCCCCTTAATCTCAAGCCATCCTAAACTCCCAAATATCATATGAGCTACCTGAGTGTACGTTCCTAGAGTTATACTCTCCTGCCTCACTAGGACACAACAAGTCTACCTTTGCCCAGGAATCTTGGACGTCTCTCATAAAGACCCTGCTCAATTGCTGGTAGCCAAATTGACTGCTCTCCCCATAAATGTGTTTAAAGATTAGTTTGTTGGCTATAACAGGTTGCTGAATGCTCCTGATTTTCTATTGCTACATCCCTTTGGTATGTTCAATGATTTTAATTTACCTGAAGACAAGCCCAAAGTCCTATACTTTTTCACTGCATAAGATTTCCCACAGCTATTCCCAGTACAACATAAGGAGGTGCTTTAATTGCTAGACCAATTTACAGATATCTTTGCTAAAGATAGCACTGATTATGGTCTAGCCAATGTGTCATTCACCAGATCCATACTGGTGACACTCCCCCCTTCTGCGCTAAACCTTATTGCTGCAGTTGCGTGGAAGACGCTCAAGTGTCCAAAGAGCTCAAGCAACTATTAGACACTGGGCTATTAGCTCCTTCCCAAAGTACATGGGCCTCCCCCTTGCTCATAATGAAAAAAGAAGTATGGAGGTTATTGTATTGTGATGGATTAGTGACGCTTGAACTCCTTAACCAAAAAGGATCCCTATCCCCTACCACACATTGATGATGCTCTCTGCTGCCTTGGCGGCTCCAAATTCTTCTCCAATATGGATTTAGCTTCTTGATACTGGCAAGTCAATCTCTCTCCTGAAGACTTTCAGAAGGCTGCACTCATCACATCAGAAGGATTGTTTGAACCTACTTGCATGCTGCAAGGGCTCTGTAATGCCCCAGCAACTTTCCAGAGGGCCATGGATTCCATCCTGCATGATTTGAAGTTGTCGTGTGTCTTTGTCTACCTAGATGATATAACAGTCTTCAGTGCAACTTTCACAGATCACCTAGCCCATCTTAAAGAGGTGTTCATAAAGATCCAGAAAGCTGGCCTCAAGTTAAAGCCCTCTAAGTGTGCTTTCTTCAAAGAACGCCTTGAATTCCTGGGCCATAAAGTAACCCAAACAGGAATTTGTCCAATGACCAAGAAGGTTGAAGCCATTGACAAAATGCTTCCGCCCACCAACCTCCAAGAAGTACAAGTCTTTCTGAGCATGATGGGTTACTATAGACAATTCATTCCTGATTTTGCTGATACTAGCAAACCCCTGGTCCAACTATTGCGTAATGTCCCTTTCAAATGGACTGCCAGCCAACAGCAAGCCTTCAAGACTCTAAAGCAGAAACTCAAAGAAGCACCCATTTTAGTGTACCCCAATTACAATAAGGAATTCATCTTGTACACTGATGCTAGTGACCTTGCTATTGGGGCTTTCTTGGCTCAGCTCAACAATGAAGGTGTGGACCACCCTGTAGCCTATACTTCCTGTGTGCTGAATAAGCATGAAAAGAAGTATAGTGTTACAGAGAAGGAGTGCCTTGCTGTGCTGCATGCAGTCAAACCATTCTGCCACTATGTATATGGTACCCATTTCACTGTTGTCACTGACTATGCTTTGCTCAAATGGTTACAACAACTTAAGGAGCCTGAAGGACGCTTAGCCAGATGGGCTCTCCGCCTGCAAGGTTATAATTTCACTGTGCTCCATTGCCCTGGGATTCAACATCAGAACGCTGATGGGTTGTCCCGAATGCCCATCCTTGCCCTACATCTTGCTGAGGCAGACCGCCTGTACGAGCTAATTGGCCTTCCTTCTTCCTGAGAAAGTGAGACAGAAGAGGTTTGACTTGCCTTGTCCAAGCTATTCAAAGGTACCCTCATATGCAACAATCAGCTCTTCAAGAAAGTAAAAGATCAATACTTGCCATACGTGCGCCCCAGTCTTTGCCTCTCCTTGGTGTCACAAGCTCATAAAGAAACTGGCCATGGAGGCATTGCCAAGACCTTTGACTGACTTCAGAAGAATTAATTCTGGGAGAATCTTTGCCTGTTGATCCCAGATGTCATAGCTAGTTGCCATGACTGCCAACTTTGGAGGCCCTGAGCTGCTTCCCATGAGTTCAAATTGGTCCCCCCTCAACATGCCTTTCACACTGTCAGCATTGATGCTGTAAGTCCTCTCTCCTGCTCACACTCCAGATGCCGCTTTATCCTGATTGCTGTTGACCACTTCAGCAAGTGGGTAGAAGCTCGCCCTACTAAAGACATCACTGCTAAGACTACCACTGCCTTCCTGCTGCAGGATGTTTTCTACCGCCATGGCTGTCCTCAAGTGCTGTTATCAGATAATGGGACCAACTTCAATGCCAAACTTGTAACCTCTGTTGTTGAAGCTCTAGGAACTCACCAGTCTTTCTCTGCCCCCATAATCCTTCCACTAATGTAGTGGTTGAGCATGCCAAGTCAACACTGGTTTCTATCATGAGGAAACTCACCTACTCTGACGCTGCCAATTGGGATCTATACTTACCTGCTGCACTCTTTGCCTATTGTCTGAGCAAGCATTGGGTCACAGGGTACTCCCCCTTTGCCATGTTGTATGGGCATGAAGCCACCACTCTGTTGCTCTTGGGGGTTCCCCTACTCTCCTCTGATAAGGCCATGAACCCTGACAACCACATCAAAGACTTAGTCAACCGCATCCTTGATATACAGGCCACTGCCTACACTTCCCGCCTATAAGACTAAGATGCTTGAGCTCTCTCCTGACAATGCTGGGCGCTCCCCCTTGCCTGAGTTTGCTATTGGTGACCATGTCCTATACTATCAACACTGTGTGGGTGGGCGCGCACACAAACTAAACTCCCTGTGGATTGGTCCTTTAGAGGTGACTTTCAAGTGAGGATCCAAGTACACTGTAAAGCTCCTCTCCAGTGATTGCCCTTTTGCTCGCGTACACGCCAAGTTCCTCCGCAAGTATCACCCCCCAAAGGCCAATCTAGAGGAGGGCAATGTCATGAATAACGGCATTCACCATGTTTCAATTTTGCCTTTGTTGGGCCATTTTGAAGATGATTTTCTTGCTTTTGCTTTCAACTCTCAAAATAAACTGGCTTCTGCTTCAGGAAATATGATTGCTTGGTTTCCTGACTCTGCGCAACTCACTTGCCCCACTCATGCTTGTGGCAATTGATCCTACCGTCCTGGTAGTGTTTTGTGGTATTACTAACCACTATATATTCTATTTCATATTCACCAATAAAAATTAAGTTCTATTCACATTTTTGTCTTTGTGTCTTCTGTACTTCTGCGTCTCTCTCTAGCCACGCCTAGTAGAGATTATTCATTCAGGGCCACAAGGTAAATGTTATTGCCTTCACTGTCATCTAACTGAGACTTAGTATGAATCCAATACTAAGGTTAGGATTCCCTGTTGTGTGTCTGTGCTGTGCCTCAGAACACAACACTCACCTACTCCAATGCTGCCAACTGGGATCTATACTTACCCACTGCTCTCTTTGCTTATTTTCTTAACAAACATTGTGTCACCAGGTATTCCCCCTTTGCTATGCTTTATGGGCGTGAGACCACCACTCTGTTGCTCCTGGGCCCCCTTACTCCCCTCTGATAAGGCAATGAGCCCAGACAACCATATCAAAGATCTAGTCAACCACATTATTAATATAAAAGCTACTGCCTATAAGTCTGTGTATAAGACCAAGGTACTTGAGCTCTCTCCCAACAATGCTGGACGCTCCTCCTTGCCTGAATTTGATGTGGGTGATTGTGTTCTTTACTATTAGCATAGAGTAGGGGGATGCACTTGTCAAGGGTCTGGATGTACAATTATTCCGGCTATTGCCATCACACCTAACATCCAGTCATCGCCTAATTTGGTGCCTTTCCAAAATACCAATTGACATACTAGAAATGGCAACAAACCAAAATCACACAACTGTCCAGGTATCCAGCAACTTGAACCCATCCAGCACATGACCAGCCCCTAAGTTTGATCCAACTAAAATCACTGCCACAGCTAAAGCTTTATAAGTCTAAAGTATTATCCAATAAAATATACTTCTTCTCCTCCTACTTTTATATTCAAAGTTTCCTCAAAAAGGCGCTCCTTATCACTGGTAGCACTACAGTTTTTTGACTACGCCAATGAAAGAGAAAATGACTGACCAAAACCCACCCACATTTGCTCACGTACTCAACCAGGCCACATTCCAGGAGACCTGGAAAACGTACTTCTGCGCCCACAACATCTACAAAGATATACCTAGTGGATGCACCGTATTCAAAGGTCTGGTCATGCCCAAAGCATGCGCCAAGATAATTCAATACAGTTGCTCTCTTCAACCACAAACAAACACACAACCACCTATCACAGGTGAAGTTAACAACACCAAATACATTGGTATTAACAAGTTCTTTGGTAAAAACAAAGAAAACATCATCAACTAGCTAGACCACACAGCCGCTAAACTCTGTATCAGCCGCATCCCCCACAAAAAAAGGGGTCCAAGAAGCCAGCAAGCGCCTCTAAAAGGCTGCAGCTAACTGGTTTGCCACCTGGGTTGGCTCACAAACCATTGACCAGCTTGACAACTGGGAAGAGTTCAGAGCTGACATCACCCACAATTTCTGCTTCACTGAACCCCTCCAAGACATTGCAATACAGCTCAGTGATCTCCCTCAGAAGACCACTATTGCAGCTTATGCCAACAAATTTGGGGAAATACACTGTAAAATTCAAAAAAACCCAGCACAAGCTGATAATCTACACACCAGAGCATCATTCATCAAAAGAATGAAACCCTCTGTTGCTGCCCTCATCTTCCCAGAAGCAAATACCTCCATACCTGTGCTCATTGCTGAAGCCAAGCACGCTGAAAAACGCGCCAACATGGAATATGCTGCACACAACGGCAACTGCTCCTCAAACAGCAATGGCAGAAAAAACGCCAATGGTAATAAACGCCAAAATACCAATCATAACAACGGCAACTCCAATTATAACAATGGTAATTGTAGCCAAAGCGCAAACTGCTCCTGTCCCAAGAAAGAGGACACCATCAAAGTTAACAATGCTGAAGTAGCAACCCACTATAAATCTGACTCCACATTCTCTGACCTTGAAGGTCTCAAAACAGAGGAACAGGGAAATGAGGAAGGGGAGCAGGATTGAGTGCCCCTGTCTCCCCTCAACTTGACAAGAAGAAGTACCAAGGCACAAACTTTGCTGCTTGCATCCCATGTGTCCCGCAATCCTCCATTTTTATGAACATAAAAATTAAAGATTGCTCATAACTTCTTGTATATCCATGCACTTACAAATCTCATACACATAAATTTTTATTTGACTCTGGTGCACAACACACTATGGTTATCAAACCTTTTGTAACCAAGTACAAAATACCAGTTGTCAAATCCAACTTCAAATACACCAGAATGGCAGACAAATCAAAGGTTCTACTCAAAGGTAAAACAACTCCCTTCAGAATTGACCTCTAAGGCATACAAACATCCATAAAAGGACTTGTCATAAACAACATAAACTACAACATTGTAGCAGGCATGGACTGTTCACCTGAGTGAATCCTAGCGTATGTTAAAAAACAAAACCATGACAATAAAATGCAATGGGTCAATTTCAACATTCTCAAAGAACCCAACAACCTCATTCTAAGAGACACAGTATTTGTCTAAGTCATAAATCAAGATGACTCTGAACATCTAACCAAAGACAGTACCCTCCACATAATGAGGTACTCCAAAATTAATAATATACAAACACAAAAGATCCAATGCCCAGAACTTACGGCACTCCTAAATGAATACGCCCATGTATTCAAGGAAGAACTCACAGATTTACCCCCAAACAAGAGGTCAAACATGGCATTGACTTATGCAAAGCCATGCCCAAACCTGCACCCCTCTACAGACTCTCTCCCATGGAGACCCAAACACTTAAAACCCACATTGAGGACAATCTAGCCAAAGGATTCATTTGTCTGTCTGAATCCCTGTGGGGGGGGCAGCGGTGTTCTTTGTAAAAAATAAAGAAGGATCCCTTTGCTTAGTTACTGACTACAGAGCACTAAACGCAAGTACAGTAAAGAATACATAACCACTTATGCTCATAGAAGACCTATTTGCAAGGCTCTCTGGAGAATTTTTTTCTCAAAAATTGACCTCACATCTGGCTATAACCAAGTTGAAGTCAAAGAGAAGGACATACCAAAGACTGCGTTCCACACGCAATTTGGGTCATTTGAATGTAAATTAATGAACTTTAGGATGACTAACGCTCCCGCAACGTTTGTCACCATGATGAACCAAGCACTAAACAATCTCTCAAATACATTATGCTACCTTGACAACATCATCATATTTTCAAAAACAAAATATGAACACCTCACGCATGTCTGCAATACACTCAATCAACTTGCAAAGCAAAAACTATACGCTAAGCCTAGTAAGTGCCAATTTATGTAAAAGGAACTCTTGTTCTTGGTCCACATTGTCTCTACAGTGGCATCAAAGCAGATCCAGATAAAATAAAAGCAAAAAATAACACGCAATGCTCCACCTCCATGAAACAAGTTAGATGCTTTCTTGGTATGGTAGCTTTCCCAAGGAAATACATCAAAGACTGCGGAAAGCTCACTGCACCAATCAATAACCTAACCAAAGGTAATGGCAAAAAGAAATTCATCTGGACTCCAGAATGTGACAAGAATTTCCAACTATTAAAGCAAGATTTGATTAAAGCACCAATCTTGTAATACCCTAATAACAACAGGTGCTACATGCTTGAGTCAGACGCTAGTGACACCGCTATTGGTGCAGTCCTACGCATCCGCTAGCCAGGACAACAAGATTTCCTGCCAGTATGTTACAAAAGCAGAAAACTAACAAACACTGATCAAATGTACCCAATACATGATAAAGAATTGCTAGCAATATATCACACATGCAAGAAATGGAGATGTTACCTTGAAAGACACTTGAACGTCCAAGTGCTAACTGACCACAAATCCTTAATCTATTTCAAAACTCAGAACACACTTGTACGGCGCCAAGCCAAATGTATGTCCTTGCTGGAACAGCTTAACCTGGACATCCAATACAAAAAAGGGGCAGAGCTGGTCACAGCCAATTCTCTCTCTAGGCTATGCCAGCCAAGAGAAGATCACCCTGACCACCTGGACCCTGACTGGCTTAACCTATACAACACTGAGTACAAGACAAAAGGAAAGGATCCCTCTATACATCAACTAACCCATGATACGCTAGTAAGGAATGAAAAACATTTCCACGTATCAAATGTCACAGTATACCAAATCATTAAGAATAAACACATTCCATACATCCCACTTGCACAAAGAGTTGACACTATACTAAGACACCATTGTCTGCTAGGACACACAAAGGCTAATAACCTATATCTCACATTAAAAGAGATAGTATGGTGGCCCAACCTGAAGCAAGACATAATTGATGTCCTAAAAAAATTGCACAGTATGTGAAAAATACGCCACCACCAAGGCGCCACAGAAAACAGTTTACCCAGTACCTGACCCTGAACCATTTAAGGTTTGGGGACTGGACGTAGTGGAACTCATCCCAGAAACCAAAACAAATCAACGTTTCCTAATTGTAGCCATCAACTTTGCCACATGTTGGCCCATCTGCTGGGCAACAAAAGATCACAAGGCAGAAACAATAAATCAATTCATCAATAAAGCAATCATAGCAGACTACAGCACTCCAGACTACATCATAACAGATGGAGCAAAAAAGCTAACAGGCCACTTAGTAAATGACAATCTAAAAACAAAGAACATCAAACACTTCACAACCTCGCCCTACAGACCACAGGCCAATGGCAGAGTTGAACACCTGAACGGCAGCCTTATCAGAACCCTGGAGAAAATAATGGATGGCAAAGCCAAAGACACATGGCCACTCTATGTGAAACATACATTACTAGTATCCTGGGTTTGTACCAATCAAGGGACAGGCTACTCACTGTTTAAACTAACATACAGGTACAAGCCAGAAATAGTCACCCACAACAACCAACCATATGTGAAGTTCCCTTGGGGAAACCTCACACAGTAGAAAAGAAACCAGCTTTACAACACATATACCTCAAAGCCAAACTGGCAGAAATAAAGAGACTCAAAACTCAAAAGTTAACCTCAACAAAGGACTCACTCCCCATCAATTCCCCTGTCTGGATCCTAGCTGGGAACAGAAAGAAGCTAGACTCAGTACACAGAGGACCAGGAAGAATCACCAGATACCAACCAGACAGGAACACCTACCTGGTTAATTTCCAGGGTGCCAAAGAGCCCATCACTAAAAAAGTACCACAGATCTTGCCTCCGCCCTAGAAAAGGATAACACTTGCCCCAGTTAGTGCCCACTAGTAACCAACTCCAGGAACATCAGGTGGAGCCATCAAGACAAAGCTCCCTCCTGATGTACCTGAGTAACCCCTTAAGGGAGGGGTGTGTCAAGGGTCTGGATGTACAAGTATTCTGGCTATTGCCATCACACCTAACATCCAGTCATTGCCTGATTTGGTGCTTTTCAATATACCATTTGACATACCAGAATTGGCTACAAACTAATATCACATGACTGTCCAGGTATCCAGCAACTTGAACCCATCCAGCACATGACCAGCCCTTGGGTTTGATCCAACTAAAATCCCTGCCACAGCTAAAGCTATATAAGTCTAAAGTATTATCCAATAAAATATACTTCTTTTCCTCCTACTTTTATATTAAAAGCTTCCCAAAAAGGCGCTCCTTTTCACACTTACAAGTTAGATATGTTGTGGGTGTGGACCTTTGGAAGTGACCTTCAAAAGAAGATATGAATACACTGTGAAACTCCTCTCTAGTAGTTGACTGTTTGCCTGCGTGCATGTTAAGTTCCTCTGCAAGTACCACCCCCCTAAGGACAATCTAGAGGGGGGAAATGTTGTGAATGTTGCCATTCTCAATGTTTCAATTTTGCCTTCAATGGGTTATTTCAAGGGCAAACTTCTTGCTTTTGCTTTTCCCCTCAAAATGAGTCTGATTCCAAATTGGAGTATTCAACTGTTTGGTTTCTTGATCCTGTGCAACTCACTTGCCCCACTCAAGCTTGTGGTGAGTGATCCTACCATCCATGTACTGTTTTGTGGTAAAGCTACACAGTATATAATCCCAATATCTATACTCAATCAAATTTAAGTTCTATTCTCATTTTTTTCTTTGTTTCTTTGCATACTTTGGTGCCTCTCTAGCCATTTCTAGTAGATATTATTCAATCAGGGTCTAAGATAATTGCATAGCCTTCCCTGTCAACATAACCAAGAATAGTACAAATCCAATCCTAAGGTTAGGATTCTCTGTTGTGTATCTGTGATGCACCTCAGATCACAACACTGGCCAATAGGTAAAGTAGTTAATGGCTGTAATGATGTACTTTTTGCCTAGTCTATCCTCAGGGAGGGGCCTAGCGCTGTCAAGGGTCCACTTCCAAAAGGGTTCCATGGCTTTGATGGGCAGTACAGACTTGGGGGGTGCGGGTTTCAAAGTATTCTTCTTGTACAGCACACAGGTTTTGAGGAGGTTCAAGATGTCTTGGCGCATTCAAGGCCAACAAGCCTGATACTTCATTATTTCAAGAGAAGTTATGTCCTCTGATGTGACCCAAAGCGCAGTGATAATGCAGTATGGTATCTCCTTGCTTTGTGGTGGGAATATAAGGAGTCTTCTCACCTGTCTCTGCCCAGTGAAAAAAAGTTGCCAGCATTGATAGTGAACTGGTTTTTTTGTCTTTTGATTTGGAGATAGTTGCAGAGTTAAGAACTTTAAAACAGGTTGCTTCAAGACACAGGTAGAGCATTGGTCAGTCTGGTTCTAAGCTGTTTCCCCCCCCCCCGTGATGGATATCACATATAACCTGGAGAGGGTGTATTCAGTGACAAGTTCCTTTCAAGGCTTGTATTTGATGCTTAGTTGGTAAGGGGACAGGTGTTAGACCCAGCCTGCCTGAATTTAATTCAGATGGGACTGTGTATTGAAGTACTAGAGCAACTTGTGGTCTGTCAGGACGCAGGGTGGAAAGGTGGCTCCTTCCAGGTAACAACGCTATTTATCAAAACAGTGCACAATTGCTGCTAACTCTTTATCATGTATGGGCTAGTGTTGCTCTGAGTTAGTGAGATTTCTGGATTTGTAGGCCACAGGGCTGAAGACACATTTTTCAGTTTTCACCTGTAGCACGCCCCCTATGGCCCTGCCAGAGACATAAGTCTTGAGTTTGTACTGGTGGTTCCAATTAGGGAACTGAAATATGGGTGCTGTTATAAGTCTTTGTGTCAGGGCCCAGAGTGCCCTGGACATTCAGCTGGCCTTTCCAGAGGCCAAACAACACACAGCTTGCAAACCCTTACCAATTGTCTCCCAGAGCAATAAACCCCCTTTAGATTAACAAATGGCCCAGGATTTGAGAGGCACACAAGCCTCAACCCCCTGGCTTCAATTCTATTATAAAAATTTGAGCCTCTTAACTATCAGGAAATGGTACATTAGGAGCATGATTGTTCAATTGCGCAATTGGGCGCTTGATTGCTTATGGGTTCTATAAATATCTGTGGCACCTTTGAATGCTGTAGCTCAAGCAAGGTTCCTGTTATGCTGACCAATAATAATCCTTCCCTAAGCTCTAGTGCCCAATTCCCAGGAAAAATTGTCAGTTTGACTGAAAATGTTGCTGCCAGAACCCTGGTGGCACAAAAGGCTGCATCTTTACCAGTAAATATAAGTAGTGAGGGGGAAAGCCCTCCTCACTGTTGACATCTTAAATAAAACAAGTTCATGCCCAGAAATCATTATCTTCTTGCAGGAATTATCTATTTTTTGCTCAAATTTAATAATTCTGTTTGCATCTATTTGTGTATCTCTAATCAATATAGACTTTCCTATCTGTACCCTCCTGGCTATACTCCTGCTACCTCAGTCAATCCACCCCACATTATTGACTTGGAGTATTTCCACCCCCATCATCTGGATCTCCCTCCTGGTTGTGCTAAAGAGACCATCCTGTCTGCTATGAAGGAGATTCCTACCACTCCCCCCTACCCAACACGCCTCCTGCTCAGGACTTCAGTAAGTTGGGGTTTGTCTATATCACAGTATTAGGGTTGGCCAACCAGGTTGTGCCCCATACTGGGAGTTGGTGTCCCTTAGCTACTGCAGTCAACTATATAGTTAGAATCACGATTATTGTGTACATGGCCTTTCAGGCCTGGCCTGCCTCCCCTGTGGGAGTCCAGTTGGATTCTGGTATGGGCTGTGACATTTTGCTTCAACATCTCAAAGGCATGATCTCTGACAGGGGTCCATTGGGAGCGTTGTTTGGTGTATATGAGTGCAGTGAGAAGTGCAATTAGTTCTCTGCAATTGGGGATAACATTGCGCATGGAGGCAACTGTCAGGGACCCACATGAGAGGGAACAAGTTCCCAATCTGATGAGTTAAGGCCCCTTATTAAGGCCTTCTATAACCAAACCAATAGGAACTGTAACCATTGCTAGGTGACCAAAGTGCCAAAGGAAGGTAAAGCAACCCATTATTGAACTAAATATACCCAGCAAGTAATAACCAACAATTAGGACAACAGTTAGAATGAAGCATTTGTTCTCACCAAGGAAGGTTCAGAAGGAGGAGGTAAAGTTGTGGACTGGTTGTACTGAAACTTCCTTCCCTAGTGACCTGAAGGGTATTTGAACCAACCATTTGCCAGAGACTCCTTCTGATGGGAGTCATCAGGAGAAGAAATTTTCTGGTCTGTGATGGGAGTTGGATTATCCAGGGCCAATACCACAGGAAACAAAATAACTAGAAACCAGAACAGGAATGAAATTCCTTTTATGGTTTTAAAAAGAGGTTGAAGAGGATAAGTATGGACAAGCTTTGAAATAAAAGAAAATATCTTTATTGATTGAACAAGTAGGAATCATAAGAATAGCTCACTTATATACACTTAAAATGGGGGCTGGAACATTTAAGTGGTTATTTGAGTAATAAGAGGGATTTTCATGAGACTTATTGTGAGGGCCAGCAAGTCCAGGAAGTCAACTACCAGGTTCAAAAATGCATTCCCCTCTGATAAACAAAAACGCAGGCAACCACACAAACCCAATGAGGGAATTGAGCACCACTTGAGCCACCAGGGCAAATTGAAACCAACTCTCAAAAGAGAGATTGGTTTGAATTTTCTTTCAACAGAAAAAGATGTTGAATTAATCAGGGCCAGTTTGTAAACTAGCCCAGGGGGGCTAGCAGCCCCCAACAGTAGCAGAGCCACCAGCTCCAATGCTAAAAATGAGCTGGGTGGCTACCAACTTAAAATCAATGATTTTTTCTGGGTCATTCAGCAGATCCAGTATCAACTGGGCTTGCTGAAAAAATTGTCAAATGAATCAGTTCAAGTTCAAGTCCAGCCTACCAGTTCCACCAAAATCAAAGTTCCTACTCCAGTTCTATCACCCAGTCCTGATTCTCATTTCCTCTTGCAGCCAAACTCCAAAAATGATGCAATCACACCCACTGATGTGATGAAACATCACCTGTAGGAGAATGATCCAGAACACACTCCCAATCAAATAAAGCCTGTTGGAGAAGAATCAAATCCAATGCAACCCCCACATTGCCTGCAGTTTCCAATCATTTCATTGGTTCCAGAAGAGAAGATAAGCCACTCATCCAGGGATATTCACCTGCAGATGACAATTCCCCTATCTAGAAGAAAGTCTAAACTGCCAAGCAACCCCAGCCCAAAATGATTAAACCAGGTATATTTAGCCACCAATAAGCTTCCAGAAATCCAGCCAATTCCCTGATGAAACCATATGAGCCAAACCTAGTTCTCAGAACTGCACCCAGCTATAAGTCAACCAACCAATCCAATGGTTCAAACCCAATGAGCTTCCCTTCCCCAACCCAGTCCAAGATTCTTGGGACCATATCCCCTGTTCTCAAGAATTCTTCCTCCTCACCCAAAGTACCTGTGATCAAAGGATAGTATACTAGAGCTCCCCAAGAAGCTGTCAGTAGTTGCTTCCAAGAAAGACCAGATGAGTGGTATAAAACCCACTTCCCTACAATTAAGACAGACACAAACAACATGTAATAAAGTGTATGGTCCATAGAGTAGTCTTTGCCTTTCTTCCCCATATTTTTTATCACCTTGGACAGTCCCAAATCAACCAGCTCAGTCACAAGCACTTCACCTAATAGAACCAGTAGAACCTATAGCCATGGACTACCAGCCAGGGCCCAGCTCTGGATGGACCAGCAGCTTCATAAATCTCCCTCTTATCCTACAATCCTCTGCTGAGATTATCCCCTATGACCACAGCAGATGTGGGATGATCATTCTGACCATCCTTAGACTTGCTGAGGTTGTAGTGCCTCATCTCAGCGCCTCTGTCTACTTGCTGCTGGTATAATGTACTTTTCCTGCTCCTTGCCCTTCCTGTATTGGGCATTGGTGTTGCAATACCCCAAAGGAAGGACCCCAACTGGTAGGACACACCATTTCAAAAACTGCATCTCAAAAAACGGCATCTTAAAATACGCCATCTCAATTTTCAGCTATCTCAATTTTATAGTAAAAACGCCATTTTGATTTACAGCATTTTGACTAAGAAAAAACGGTTTTAAAATTTAAGATTTTTTGAACTCCAAAAAATACCCAAAATATTCCCAGAAATAAAAATTCAAAAAAACATTTCCAGGCTTAAAAACGCCTCAAGATTCCAAATCTGCAATAAAAAATGGGGTCAATTAGTAAGAACTTAGTTGCTTAAAGCCCAAAAGTTAAAATAAACCCAAAAACAACTATTTTCATCTATTATAACTTTGATCCATACTTTAAAATAAGCATATAATTGTACCAAATAACAAAAAAAGTTGAATAATGGTAAAATCAAAGGAAATAAGAGAGAAGATAAAGTAGACTTTTATTGAGGAAGGATCATACATTGGTTGAAAGAGCAACTGAGATAGCTTGGAGATGCTCAAGCTTGCTATCCTTGGGATAGTAGGCAAGAACCACCTTGCTAATCTCTGTATACTTTTTCACCACTTTGGTTTGCTTAGGAGGATCATCCTTGGTCTTCATGCCTGTTTAAAAAGAGTTGGGCGGAGATGGCTTGTTGAGTCTTGAGATGGACCATGATTTTGTTGAGCTTGGACTTCTGAACCCGGACCCTTGTGGCAAATTGACTATACCACCCTTCAGTAGAGAAAAGGTGGTCTTGATTAGGCCATCCTTTACCTGCTTAAAACATTCCACTGGATTGAGTCACCACCCTTTCTGATGTGGCGTGCTCCATGAAACACTCCAACCCATTGAGTTTCAAAACACTCTATGAATGAAGCAAAGGCAGCCTGGTTGGCAATAATGTAGGGATGGTGGAGGAGGGCGTTTTAGAAGGCATTTGTCTCCTCCTTCTGCACAAGGGCAAGGGCAGCAAAGCAATTAAAAACGCCCTTTACTTCTTAGGTGACTTTAGTGTAGACCAGCTCATTGAGGTCAGAGCACATTTGGAGGCGGCGGCAGAGTGCCTGCTGGAAGTGGAAGTAGCATCCCTGAGGGGAGCTCTTAAAGACACAAATAAAGGCATTTGCCTGAGCCTGTTTAAAATTCACTACCAGATATTTGTGGTAGGGAAGGCTTTCAGGCTTTTTCTTGGTTGGGGTGGGTGCGTCTTCTTCTTGGGAGATGAATTTTTTCTTTTACCCTCTAGTCTCCTTGGGCTCCTCTTCAATTTTTGGGAGGATTTCATCCAGTTTGGTCTTTAAAACTGTGAGCCCCAGACATAAGTTTCCTGCTTCTTATTTGGGAGGAAAAATAAGACCAGGGGAAGAACCAGATTTCCAACCTACCCATGGATATTCCAAAGCTGACTGATGAGCTTTGGGCATGTTGAGAAAGTTCCATCTGCAAGCCAGGTCTTGCACTTGAGGAGGTTGTGCAGATCCTGGCTTGTTGCAAAGCAGATGATACGCTCTGGGGCATGTTGACCATCATCATGAAGAAGGAATCTCTCCTCATGGCAAGATAGTTTTTGCTCCTCAGTAATGATTAATTGGTCAATGGAGCTTGCACTGACGCCTTCAGTGCTCAGAGCATATCTCTGATCAGTAAAATATCTCTGTAATTTTGAGGCACCACCAACAGTTGCTATTTGGGTATCATTTAAAATAAAGAGCACATTGTTGACAACCTCAGTTGCAGTTTGATCCTTTGTGGTTGGGATCACCTGGCAAAAAAGCCATCAGATAAGTTGATAGAGAGGGTCAAAAGGCTTGGTGCAGTTGTGATTAACAGTATGGGCCTTAAATCTGGTGAACCCATAAGTTGTGACCTTGATGGGCAGCCAACATTATCCTATTTGAAGTGATGGTGGTGGATGGGTTACTTCTTGTCATTACAGCTGAAGCTATAGCCCTTGTAGACAAAGCTGACACCCCCTTTCTTTGTCATAATTGGATAGCTGACAGGGTATGTGGCAGGCACAGCAAATGTGCCATTTTGGTTGCATACATCATGGATGGTAATAAGATCCCAGAGCTCAATTTGTTCATCTGCAGGAGCACCAGGCTCAGGCTCCTCTTCAGGCTCTGAGGTGAGATCAGAGTGGCAATTGAAGTTGAACAACTTCTCTTGAGGATCAGATGGGGAGTAAACAAATGGAGAGTGAGGAGGGGTAGGACTGTTTCCCTCTTGTTCAGGTGATGAAGTTGAGGTCTTGGGGGGAACTTTGGCTTTAGAAGGCTGCTTCTTTGGGGCTGTCTTGGCCTTTTTGGGCTCAGGCGGAGTAATTTTGGACTTTGATGCCTTAGAGGCCTTGGACGCAGCTTTGGCAGTTGACTTGGGAGGCATCTAAAAGTGAATTAGCATCAGAATATGAGCAATTTGGGGGTTGTTTTTAAAGAGAAAATGAGAATGTTTTTAATATAAAAGTATCAATTTTTTACATAGAATTTTAGAGGAAATCAAAAAAATATATACTATCAAATTTCAATGTTTTTTGTAAAAATAATTTTTTATTAGTAAAGCAAGTAGGCAAAACTTTGAGTTTTGACTGAAACCTTGCTCACAAAATGGCGTTTTTGAAGAAACATAATTGAGGTGCTGTAGCTCAAAAACATAGTGTTTTTAACCATTTTTTTATAAAAATTAACAAATCTACAGTGGAGGCACTTCAACAGGGCCAAAGAGTAAAACTTGAATATTTAAAAAACTAGCTTATACAACTGGGGTTAAAAAGTACCCAGTTGTTTAGATAAGACTAAAATATATATTTGCAAAGTTTCATATGTTTTCTTATATTTTTTTATAATTCTGGTATTTGAAGTGAATATGTACTTTTGAAAAGTGGAAAGCAAGAATTGTGGTGGAGGAATTGATATAGTGTAGCTTGGCGTCATAGGTGATTTCACCTTATTTTTCCCAATCTATTGTGCGCATTGAATTAATTGGGTGATATGAAAATTGGGGGAATTCAAAGTGATGTAAATTGAAACAACGTAATCACCCCCTTCCATATTAAAATCACTATTAAATTATTTTATTAAGAAAACCCTTATCAATATATCCATGTATAATAAAGTTATATATTACATATAGCAAAACTGTTTTTTTACCCAGCAATGACAATCACTAGAAGGACTATCATAGTGGCATCTACTTAGGTTGTTCTTATTATAAGTGTCTTAGATTAATACTATAGAATCATCTTATGGCACTATACAACAGGCTTTATTTTAGTTTGGGTATAAGCTTATTTTAGTTTAAGATAAATGACGTAATTAAAAATGACGTAAAGATGAGATGATATAAACACATCCCACACTAAGTGATTTCATATATAAATAAAGTTAGCAAAATAAGATTTAATTAATCTGACTTGAAGTGATGGAATCAAGATGGCGTAAATTTGACATATTGCATTATAAAGATATATGTAAATTTTAACTATTTTATTGTTTATTTTATTTTTTTGTGATTCAAAATCATTAACGCAAAAAACTGACATCTCAAATTAAATTCAAGATGGCGTAAATTCAAGTGTCTTTTTTGAAATGGTGTGTCCTACCCCCCAACCATGACGCCTTAGTATGGTACTACGCCCAGCCATGACACTTATAATAAAAAATAGTACCTTTTTCATATCCTGGTTAGGCTGGCTTAATAAAATAAATACAAAATAATATGTGCCAGAGCATAAGGGATAAGCCAAAAGGCTAGTTCTAAATAAGCAGTGGATAGGCAGGATATCAGTTGAGTTAAAGTACAGAGCTTGGCTAAAAGGAATAAAGAGCGGGTCACAGAGTGTCAGGCACAGTTTTTGCAGCCAATCAGAAGCGCAGCAGAAAGTGAAATGGTCATTTAAACTACTAACCTTTTCAAAGTTGATTTGCATTTTGAAAGCAAAAACAAAATGAATTGGTTCTGAATAAATAGATAAAATATAGCTATTATGTGAGTTCTGGGTTTGATCCCTGTCTGGGTCAACCCCAGAGCTAACATTAGTGTTTAAAACTTGGTTGCTGGTTTCTTTTGTTTTGATGTTTGGATCCAAGGTCCCTATGAAATTGATGTAGTCAGGGAAGGATTCCCTGACAGCAATCATGCCTAGGAATGTATGCACCTGGCCCACATTGGTGGGAGATGGCATGCTTGTGATTGCCTTGATTTTGGCAGGGTCAGGCTTTATTCCCTGGACAGAGATGGTGTGCACAAGGAATAAGAGCTCTTGCCTGAGGAATTTTCATTTGGAAGGCTTGGCCTTCAGCTGGTTCTTTCAAAGGGTGTCAAGGACATCACAGAGGTGTTGGATATGTATGGTTTGATCTTGACTGAAGACAATGATATCATCAAGGTACACAGCAACGCTGTAATGGTACACATGTTTGGTGGTTTGCAGACGGGGCTTATGTTAGTCAAGTGGAAGTTTAGTAACTTCTGTTGAAGAAGTAGGTGTAGGACTGGTCTGAGCTGTTGGAGACTGAAATGAGCTGGCTGAAGGATCATAAGATGATGAAGAACTGGTGGTCTGGAGAAATGAGCCAAGATTTTGCCAAATTAATTTGCTGAGGTGGGAAAATGTGGAATGTTTTGCCTTGGCTTAGTAGTAAACTAAAGAAGAAAAGTGGATAAAAAGTGTGGGTAGGATATTTATTTATTAAGTTCCTAGGATAGATGAAGGTATGTTGCAATGAGAGCTGGATACAAAGTTGTTTTTGTGGGACGTTTTCCTTGAATTTTACAAGATTTGTAAATATATGGGGAAAACTGCTTCACACAGCAATTGAGTGTGTCAAGGTGCAAGTCCTTGGGATACATCCTGTCAAGTTGACGCATACTCAATTACTTCCTTTGGGGGGTAAAACAAAAACTCAAAGAATAATGGACCGGTTAACGCTTTGGTGCGCAAAGAGTTGTCAATTTGAGTGGTTTGAGCAATGGAAATTGATTTCTTAGTTGGATCCCAGTGGAACTTCAGAAATAGTCTATTTTTGCGCTCTAAATTTATTGGTTGAGTTCTGGCAGGTTTCCTGATGAAAATGATTGGTTGGAAGCCAAAAGCTTAAAGTATAAGCAAGGAAATAGTGAATTAATACTTTAAGATTTTGGGAAAGTATGTATGGAAGCTTAAGTTATTATAGGAAAAAGTGAGCAACAATGGTTTAAGCTTCTGAAGAAAGCCATTTTGAAGGCAGAACCATTGGAATAAAGACACTATAAAAAGGTGGCTGGCTGGAAAGTTACAGGGTCTTTTTCAGGGTCTTTCCAGGTCTTTAATGGGGTCTTTCTGAGGCCTTTTGAGTTTCTGTCAAGAGGTTTTTGGAAGCCTTTTGATCACCAGCAGGAGCTTGGTTGTACTTATACAAGTGGAATAACAAGGCCACTAGAGCTATAAAGAGAGCTGAAGCCCACAATAGCGGAGCAGGAGCCCAAGAATAAGAAGCCAGATCTTAAGCGCAGCACCAGAGTCCAAGTTTAAAGTGCAGGAGTCCAAGTTTAAGGAGCAGAAGTCCAAGACTAAGGTGCAGGAGTCCAAGACCAAGTATAAAGAGTCCAAGATATTGTTAGAGGACTCCAAGTATTGGCAAATCCATATTGTTTCCTTGACCCCCAGGCCATATACCAGAAGGTTTCTAAGGGGATCTTCCTTCTGAGAGTAAATAAAAGCCCATTTTGACCCCTATACATATTTCTTAGATACATTTTCAATTACTAGAGAATGGCAATCTCTTCCAGCCAGTCCCTGGCTACAATCCAGGACACACTTTGGGGACTGGTGGACAGGAACCCCACAAACACACTTTCCAATCAGATCCTCAAATGCTTTATTCATCAACATAGCAAAGATGGAGGGAGTGTTGATCATTCCAAAGTCATGACCTGACACTCAAACAACCTTTAGTGTGTGCAGAAGGCAGTTTTTGCCTCATCCCCTGGTGAAATAGAAACCTGGGTGTACCCTGCAGTGAGATAAATCTTACTAACAATCTTTGCACCTGTAAGCGTGCCAAACAGGTTGTCAATCAATGCCAGGGGGTTTCTGTTTTTGACAGTCACTTTGTTTATGGTACAGTAATCAGTCAATAAGCAAAGGGAACTTTCTTTCTTGGCTACAAAAAAGACTGCAGCTGTGATAGAGGGGGGCTAAACTAACTAAGTTTGGCTCCCATCCTGGGGTGAAAAATCCACCAAGACATC
Source organism: Entomophthora muscae (assembly GCA_014839935.2). NCBI lineage: Eukaryota > Fungi > Entomophthoromycota > Entomophthoromycetes > Entomophthorales > Entomophthoraceae > Entomophthora > Entomophthora muscae. The sequence goes on from QTSX02002254.1 coordinate 185,275, forward strand.
ATCCAGTGAAGAACTAGTATGGCTTCTCAAAGTGGCATCCATAATGAGGACGTAGCAGATAGTTGGGGAAAGTAGGAGTCCAAACCCATCAAAACCATACCACCAAGTAGCCACAAAGCACGCTTGGATATAGACTCTTGACTGCCAGAATCCTCCTCTTGGACCTGAGTAACTGGAATCTCTGAGGGAGGAGGGAATGGAGGAGCCAAGCTAGGGGCCATTTAGGGGACTGGTTTGAGGGCAGAGAGCTTGAGGTCATCACAGGTCAAGCTCCTTACAACATTCTCACTGGTAACAAGAATGTCCTGAGCCTGTCCAGGGAGGTCCTCAAACATATGCACAAATTGACTGGCAGCGCTTCTGAAGTGGTGGAAGGTATGGGAAGCATGCCTCCAAAGATCTGTAGAAGTGGTCCATATCATCACCAAGACAGGGGCCAGAGTTAAGGCCACAAACTTCAGAAAAGAGGCCAAAATTTACAAAATGGGAGGTAGCTCTGCAAACCAGGTTTATAGAGGCTATTCTCTAACAGGACTGCAGAAAAAGAAATATCCTGACAGTGCAAAATCTGCTGGGGATTTTTTGAAGTGCAAGAGGTGGTAAATACAAGCTATACGCTCAAACAATCAACAGGAGGTGCTTTTACAAGCTATACACTCAATTGAACAACAGGAGTTGCTTTTCAAAGTGTATATGTAGTATAGGAGACAGCAAAGCAAACAGGAGACAAATTTGAACTTAAAGTAAGTATATAAATCTTTTAATACCAAATTCAAGGTTCAAACTAGGTTTTCAAAAGCAGGAGAGGTAAGCAGTCTTGTCAACACTAATTTTAACTCTAGAGGCTTCAAAATAGACACTGGGAGCCAGGGGAAAGCTGAGAAGGTAAGTACTATAAAAGTAAATTCTAATAAAGCCAGGGAAACAAAGAGGGCCAAAAAAAGCACAAAAGTCAACTGATTTTTTTAAAAGTGTAAATTTTAATTGTTAAAATGATCAAGCAGGGGATCAAAAGTCCCATGACTTGCTTTAAGGGAAACCTATTTGAATTTGAAGGTCGGGTGGCCTTAGCCAGTCATTTGATTGGATGAGATAAAAATTTTGGCAGCAATTTCAGGAAGCTTGAATGGTTTCTCATCAATTTCCAACCAAAACTTTGATTGACTAGTGCCTAAAAGACACTTCAGGATGTTATTAAATCCAGTTGAAATGGTTTTTGTTGAAATAACTGAAGCATGACCTGATTGTTTAGACTTAATTGATTTTTAAATGCAAGCAAGCCCAAGCCAAAAAATAATCCAAATTAATCAGAGATTACTCCCAAGTGGGAACATAGTTCAAAACATTAGTATTTTTATCCTGGGAAGGGTATGCCAACCAATATATCTCATCAATTGTGTGGTCTAAATCCTCAAGAGAATTAAGGAGCTTGGCTGGCTTCTGATCAGATTTTAATTTTTGCAACACGGGAAGATTGTCCTATCCAAGGATAAAGGGGGAGTGACTTTAAAGCAGCCCTAAAAGGAAAGAGGGAAGGGATGATGAAGCCCTTTTTGAGTGCATCCACAAGGTGTTGACGGAGAGTTTTGTCTTCCTTGGGCGTCAGACAATAGAGGGGGCACGCTTTGGATAGCAACCCTTGTAGTTGTACAGTGTTGTTAATGCCTCTATTCACAGTATTTTGATTTCGCCTTTGGTGGGCCATTTTGAGGACAAATCTCTTGATTTTGCTACTCAAAATGAGTTGATAGCTGATTCAGGAAAAATAGTTTTTTGGTTTCCTGATCTTTGCGCAACTCACTTGCCCCACTAATCCTGGTGGCAAGTGATCCTACTGTCCTGGTAGTGTTTTGTGGTATTCCTAATCACTATATATTCCAATTCACATTCACCAATAAAAATTAAGTTCTATTCACATTTTTGTATTTTTGTCTTCTGTACTTCTGCGCCTCTCTCTAGCCACAACTAGTAGAGATTATTCTTCCAGGGCCGCAAGGTAAACACATTTGCCTTCCCTATTGTCTAACCAAGACTTAGTACAAATCCAATCCTAAGGTTAGGATTTCCCGTTGTGTGTCTGTGCCGCGCCTCAGAACACGACATACAGCATGTTGTATCTCCCAGGGAGGGGGAACTTGGTCTAGTGTCTCACTGAAAACGTCATTATACTCCTCAAGGAGTGTGGTAAGTGCTGGTAGGGGGAGGAGTGGACAAAGGGGGAGCCACAAGTGATTTAGTGTGGATAACTTTGACTGAACATTGATTAAAGTTCAGTTTTCTCCCCTTGAAATTTTATGTACCCATCTCTGTGATTCTGAAAACACATTATCATGCAATCACTTGCTCATTTTGATAGGATATATCTGGAAAATCACCCCATTTATGTTAAGAGTGCTGACAGACAAATCCTGGTCAGTATAGGGACAGTTGTGCCGTAGCCAGTCAAGACCAGCAATGTTGTTGTGGCTGAGTCCTGCCATAATGGGTCCAGAGAGCTTGACCTGGATGTTCCCTATTCTTGGAGAGAAGGGTACCACCTTGTGGGTAATTGTTGTGATATGAGGCGCAGCACAGAGTCACAATGGGAAATCCTAGTCATAGTATTGGATTTGTACTAAGTCTTGGTTAGAATGGCAGGAAAGACTATTCAATTACCTTGTGGCCCTGATTGAATAATATATGCTAGACATGGCTAGAGAGGCGCTGAAGTACATGGAGACACAAAGACAAAAATGTGAATATAACTTAAATTTTGTTGTAAATTGCGCTATTAATGCTATTTTTAATAAGCCCTTCAAATATTGATAGTTGCAAAGATTTGACTGGTTTTGCCTTTGAGTTCAGAAATTCCTTGCCTTCTTCAAATGGGTCTGGTTCAATATCCACCCATTCCAGATTATTTTACCTGTCTGTGGTTGATCCTGGTATGACCTCATCCCAGCGTGACCCCCTCATCCACTCTATCTTCCTATTGAGTGATCCCGCCTCTTGTCAACTATTTGAAGTAGAATCATTACTCCTAACAAAGACAAGTTTATCCACATTTGCTTTGGCTTTTATAATCTTCAAGCTTTTCCTGTCCTTTCTGCCAAAAGGACTTTTACATCTTGTTTTCCAGGAAATTAAGGTATGTGCCCTTAATTTTGCCCTGAAGGCTAACCCAAGGCTAGCTTCAAACCTCAAATCTTTTGTAATAAAGATTTCCCGCCGTGTCCTCCAGGATGTTGTCCCCTGGAGCCAAACACAACAAAATGGTGCTCACTACAGGGGCTGAAAGCCCCTCAGTTACCCTGTTCCAACGCGCATTCTCTGGTCCCTCTTCCTTTGTTTCCAAATTACCAGATCAACCTAAAGTTTCTAGTCCCCCTCTAGAAGAAGACATTACCAATGCTCCTGCAAATCCTATGTTATTGGTTCTGTCTCCCAGGCCCTTGTGGGCCCCCTTCCTGCTTTCTCTCTCAACCATAAGCAAGTCTGTGCTGCTGCCTGCTCCCTTCTTCACTCTGGCATGGTAGCCATGCACTCTATCCCTGGCCTCTGTCCCAGGTATGCCTCCAAAGACCTGTACTCCTTCCTTTTGGACTTTGATCTCCCCCCATATTGATGGAATCCATGGATACTATTGGCCTGTTGGTTAACCAGTTCATTTAATCTGCCCTAGTTCACCACCAAATTGCCTTGGAATCCCAGAATCAACTTCTAAATGTGGTAGCCTCCGCTGTCTTGAATAACCATGCTAAAAATATGGCCTACCAAGAATGGTCACATAGTCTCATTGCTTGTATTTCTGACAACCAGCGCAACTTGTTGGTGTTACAGAAATATTTAACCACTTCCCTGAATCCCTTTTTTCCTTGCTCACTGGATATATAAAGGATCAACTATGTGAATTGGATGAACATCAGGCAGCCTGGCGTGAGCAAATTGAGGCTTTTCTGCTTAAACATTGGCAGGATTTTGAGACTCTGGTTAGTGAACTCAATCAATTCAGGGAGCATGTCAAATTGAAAATCAAATTGATATGAGCTCATGTCAATACTTGGGGCGGCCACCTGCAGCATCAATATGGTCTAGATAAGGCTGCACTAGGTGACACTCTATACCAAGTGCAAACTTATGTGGATGATTAGGTGGCCTCCATTTAGGTGACTCCTCCCGCTCCTCTTGTTGGGACCCCTTCTGATTTTGAAACCAAAGTATGGGAGGCCATTGCCAAGCTCGAGGCTACCACTAGACGCCAAGCTTCTGTGCAGCCTCCCCCTCCAGTCAAACCTATTCCTGACCCTTGTATTGATATCCTCACTGATCAGGTGGCTACCCTACAAGGTGAAATCAAGTACTTAAGACAGCGCCTCTCTTTTATTCAGAAGTTTCATCATCTGACTCAGAAGATGAAGAAGGCAAAGTTGTTAATACCCCCGCTCATGACAATCATGGTTGTTGCCCTGGCTTAGAAGGTCAACCCTGGGTCTACTGTGTGTGTGCTCTGGAACAACTTGCCAAAGTGACAAATGGTGTAGCTGATAGGCAAGACACGTTAGAAAGAGAGGTCCAAAACCTCTCCCGCTTTACAGAGACTCTAAATGGACAAGTTGCCCCCTTGGTCACTCAGGCCACCTCCCTGGATACCTGTGTCAATGGGATTGCTGGCACCTTGGCAGTACAACAAATCAAGATTGATGAATTTGGGACTGCTGCCACAACTGCCCAAGACATCAGTGGGCAGAATAGCTCTACCTTGGACACTTTAGAGAAAGCCTTTGACTTCTCTGGGCTAGACAACCTACTGCTGAATCTGAGTTTGAGGACAACCCTCACATTAACGTCCTCAATCCTGGTGAAAACAGTCAATCCTTGTCCTTGTCCATCAAACCAAACTATAAGCTAACCTTCAAGCAGATATTCAATCCCAAGACCTCTATCATTGCTGCTTTTCTGACCATTTACAAAACTGCAATGCGTTGGGGCTACTGACAAACTCAAAAAGGAACACATCCTTACCTGCCTCCATCCCACTTGCCAGGAAGTTGTGGTCCCCAAGCTCCCTTCTATTGTCACCTGGGAGGATATGAAGCGCCTCCTTATTGAAGAGTTTGGAGGAGACCTCAGTTTAAAAGTCAAGAAAGATGCATTTATGCACATTGCTTTCAAACCCAAGGAGACCCTGGCTGAGTTTGCAGATTTTTTCTACATTGAATGCCAGCAGTTAATCACTAGTTGACAGTTAACTCCCCAGGAAGCCTACACAGCTTGTTCAAAAGCTTTGAAGGTGAACCAGCTTCTATGTCTACACTTTAAGGCACACAAGGCTTCACTCACTTCCATGAAGATTATTAAGACGCTCTTACAAGACATGTATTTGACACATGGAGGTAGGGTGGTGCGTGAGAACAAGGCCAATAATGCTGGGACCACCTCTTGTATGTCACATATTATGACTCTGAGTACTAGTGGACAGGCCAAGAGACAGGGCTGTCATAACTGTGGCCAGATTGAACACCACTTATGTACTTGCACTAATCCCTGAGTGGAAGGTTGCAATCCCAAGGAGCAGGCGGGAAAAGAGAGGTCAGCTTAGAAATGAAGATGCTCTCTGCTGACCAATCTCCCCCTGATCCTCTGTCTGATGAGGAAGCTCCCTCTTCCTCTGGCTCAACTATCCTTCATCTGTTTCACAACCTCTCCAGTGATTCAGAGCCTGACAATTCTGATAGCAAAGATTCTGATAGTTATGGCTACTCTGTCCTGCTGTTCTGGAAACCATCCCCATAACCTACAAGCTTTGCTCTGGGAAGACTACCACCACTTCCCGGGTACCTCCCAGTGAAGCTAAGTCCATGGTGGCTTGCCCTTACCTAGCTCAAGCCCATCAACCTCCTGTCTTGGTTGACTCCTCTGAAGAAGCAGCCAAGTTAGCTGAAGCTTTTTTCCACAATTTAACCATATCTCTCCCACTAAAGACTGTGTATAAGGAAATCCCTGCGTTACAGTGTATACTGGCCAAATGGAAAAAAGAGCTAGAGGCTGCGCAAGATGTGTTGGCAGTATTGCCTTCCTTTGGGAAAGACATAACCTACGTGGAGGTATTAATCCAAAAGGTCAAAATCAAGGCTATCTTGGACACGTGTTCCCCTGTCAACGTGGTATCTTCCAAGTTAATGAAGGAACTTAATTGGCCCTGACCTCAACTACACGCAGTTTTATGGCACAGCTGGCATGGCCCAAACTCAAGCCATTGGTGCCTACTCTGCTCTACCCATGAGGTTTGGGAAACACCTTATTGCTCCCCCGCTGTGGCCCTAGAGAACAAAAGCTATGACCTCTTGGTTGGTACTCAGTTCCTCTGAGAATATAATGGAATTGTAAACTTACAAGATGGGTACCTTTTGCTCTTGGGATATGAAGTTCCTTTGATTTTTGAGGAACCTCCGCGCCTTCCAGGAAAACGTCTTAAAACCTGCGTGCTTGAGTACCCTACAGGTATCTTCTCACTCAAGTATAGGACTCACTCCTCCAACATGTGTACCCCTCCTCCTTCCTGCCCTGCGGAAGAAGGGGTACCTCTGCTAGTGCCAGCTACTATCACCATCCCCCCAGGCTCTCAAGTGATGATTAACTCCCAGATTTCCTATGAGCTGCCTGAAAAGTCCTTCTTGGAGCTTTACTCACCTGAATCCTTGAGTTATACCAAGCCTTGCCTATGTCCAGGGATTTTAGACTAAACCCACAAAGAGCCCGTACAATTACTGCTTGCTAACCTGACGGCTCTGCCCATGCAAGTAACCAGAGGCCAGTTTGTGTGTCATGGTTGTGTACTTGGAGCAGAGCAAGTATCCTCCCTCTACCCCTTCAGAACTTTCAGTGATTTCAACCTACCTGAAGATGATCAACAAGTTCTCTCCTTGTTCACTGCTGCTGATTTCCCCCAACTGTCTCCTGTTCAACAAAAGGACGTGTTGGACCTGCTCAATCAGTTCAGGGACATCTTTGCCTCTGGACCTATGGACTATGGCCTTGCTAAAAGAGTCATCCATCAGATTGATACTGGGGATGTGCCCCCTTTTTGTGCTAAACCATACCGTTGTAGTAGGGTGGAGGATGCTCAGATGTCTAAAGAACTTAAGCAACTTCTGGACAATGGGTTACTGGCTCCTTCCCAAAGTCCTTGGGCTTCCCTGCTACTGATCCTCAAGAAGAAAGATAGGAGACACCGCATTGTAATGGATTATTGCTGCCTGAACTCTCTCACTAAGAAAGATTCATACCCCTTGCCCAGAATTGACGATGCTCTCAGACAGCTGGGTGGTTCCAAGTTTTTCTCTGCCATGGATCTGGCTTTGGGGTACTGGCAGGTTGACTTATCACCTGAAGATTGAGAAAAGGCTGCCTCATCACATCAGAGGGCCTCTTTGAACCCACTTGTATGCCCCAGGAATTATGCAATGCCCTTGCCACATTTCAGCAAGCTATGGACTTCATCTTACAAGACCTAAAACTCTCTTGTGTCCTTATGTGCTCTGATGATATCACTGTATTCAGCGCTACCTTTACTGACCACTTGGAACACCTCAAGGCTGTCATCATCAAGATTTGTGAGGCTGGCCTGAAACTCAAACCTTCCAAATGCTCCTTCTTCAAGGAACATCTTGAGTTTATAGGACATGAAGTCACCCAGACTGGAATCCGCCCCATGAATAACAAGGTAGCAGCCATTGAAAAGATGTTACCTCCCACAAATCTTTGAGAGGTACAAGTATTCCTTGGTATGATGGGCTACTACCAACAATTCATCTCTGACTTTGCTGAGCTGAGTGAACCCCTTTTCTGATTGCTTTGCAACGTCCCCTTTGAGTGGACTGACAGCCAACAACAAGCATTTGAAGCGCTGAAGGCCAAGTCCAAGTAGGTTCCTATCTTAGTATATCCTGAATATGATAAAGAGTTCATCTTTTATACTGACGCCAGTGGAGTAGCTGTAGATGCTATCCTTGCCCAACTTGACAATGAAGGAGTAGATTGACCTGTGGCCTACTCATCAAGAGTCCTTAATAAGCACAAAAAGAACTACAATGTCACCAAGAAGGAATGTTTAGCAGTACTTCATTCTGTGAAACAGTTTTGGCATTACATCTATGGAACCCATTTCAAGGTTGTGACAGATACAGGATTTCATGCTTGCTTTTTCATTATTCTGGTCTGACTCTTTTACGGTTTGACGGTGAATCCTTTAGGTAAGCTTTGATGAGCTTGGATTCCAGGCAAGCAATATTGGCGCTAAACTTGTTGCCATCTGGTGATCACTTCCACGTTTTTTGCTTCCCATAGTCTTAGCTGCAGACCATCTCTTTCATTCCATGGTAGCCTTATTTCAGTTAAAAGCCAAAACACAAAGCATAAAAAGATTGAGGGGAAAGCAACCATTGTCACAATAAGCATCATTCTGTTGTAACTGTGCTGTTTTAGCAGAGTTACAAGGGGAAAAATATTTAGAGGATAGATAATAATCTTTATTGTGAGATAGTGATTATATAGCTATTGTGAATCAATGGATAGCAGGAACATGATTGGTGATTACACGGCTGAATGGAAGAGGGGGTGGCTTGATCCTGCTAATGAGTCAAGCGCCAAATTGAGGTATCCACTGTGAAGGATTGTCATTTGTTCATGTTGATTGATTTGGTAATTTGACTTGACTTCCGTGTCTGGCTTTGAGTGACCGGCTAATTGGATTGCGGGTCACAAACTGCTTGGTTGGAACCTTGCTGGCAGGTCAAGCCTGTGGTTTTGACAATTCTTTATTAATTATTATCCTGTTTCCATTATATACCAATTGGGGTACATTTGGCTGAAAACCCCTCTGGTTCCAGAATCACACCTAGATTCCTATCACATGGTTTATGACATGAAGGCGTCATCCAATCCAGATCTTTACCAAAAAGATCTTCACACTCTTAACCTATAAGAGTGTACCCTAATACATTCCAGAATTGCCTGATTCTTTCTGTGGAAATGTATTGCTTTGGCTTGAAGCATTCCAGACTTCTGGCGCCAAACCCCTGTGGAATATACGTATTCCTGATCCAAGCTATCTTTGTTCCAAATGGGAACCAGCTAATCAATCCTGAATGCATAGACATTATTGTCTAAATTTAGTTATTTTTGCATTTAATGGTTTTTTCCTTTAAAACCCATTAAACTGCTTTGAAACTCAAACCAGGTGCCACCGCGGCGCCCCAGCGCCTGAGAAAATTTGATAGCAGCGCCTTGGCGCTTTGCAAATCCATTAGGCGGCGCGTTGGCGCTTTTAACCCAATGAATTTGCCAATGCAGCGCTTTTAAACCACAATTCAGGGGTTCACTTTTGGCTATCCTTAACCAAACTTCTTGACACAGTCAAGGCAATTAAACAATATAATTAAATCCTCATTAATTATATTCCAAGCATATATTAATTAACCTTCCCAGTTAATTAATCAGTTTGAAGACAACAAGTCTTTACTTGGCACAGTCAAGTCCATTTTGGACCTATGATTAAATCCTTGTAAATCATATTCCAGGGTATCAATTAACCTCCATGGTTAATTAGATGGTTTGATACACCTAGTCTCATAATCTGAATTGTTCAGATTATTCATTACGGCCCTCAATTAGTACAGCCTAATTGATTCCTGGGTATCATTGCTACGCTGGAAAGTCTCTCCAAGGCCAATCCTATTTTTTTGAATTTCAACCTATGAAATTCATCACAATTCAACCTCTTTGTAAAACCACAGCCCAATATGACTGTAGTACAATCACAACAGTAGTCACCAATCACTCCTCTCTCAAGTGGTTACAACAACTAAAAGAACCTGAAGGTCGGCTAGCGCGGTGGGCTCTACGTCTGCAAGGGTATGATTTCACAGTGGTACACCGTCCTGGGGCCCAACATCAGAATGCTGATGGCCTGTCAAGGATGCCCATCCTGATCATCCATCCCGCTGATGCTGATTGACTATACAAGCTAATAGGATATCCTGACTCTTAGACCACTGAGCCCAAAGATATCCACCTGGCTCTACAGACCCTATCTAAGGACACCATAATTTGTGATAGACAACTCTTCAAGAAGGTTAAAAATTCCTACATACCTTACTTTTGCCCTAGTATGAGGATAGCCATCATCTTCCAAGCCCACATTGATACTGGCCATGGAGGTTTAGCCAAAACTCATGACTGGTTGTACAAAAACCTTCTACTGGGAAAACATGCGCCTCTTGATCCCTGATGTCCTTGCATCCTGCCATTCTTGTCAACTACAATGTCCTTGTCCTTCCCAACACCAGTTCCAACTTTTCCCTTCAAAACATGCCTTCCATACGGTGAGTATTGATGCTGTTGGGCTCTTCCCCTGTTCTAGGTCGGGATGTTGGTTTATTTTGGTTGCTATAGATTGCTTTAGCAAATGGGTTGAAGCCAGAGCAACAAAATATATAACAGCTAGGACCACAGCTACTTTCTTGCTGCAAGAAATCTTCTATCAACATGGCCGCCCTCAAGTCCTGCTCTCAGACAATGGTACCAATTTTAATGCTTGCCTCATCACCTCTATTGTTGAAGCTATGGGGACTCACCAGTTGTTCTCTGCGCCATATAATCCCTCCACCAATAGAACTGCCAAACAAGCAAACTCCATCCTAGTATTCATCATGAGAAAACTCACACTCTCTGACGCTGCCAATTGGGACATGTTCCTCCCTGCTGCCCTCTTTGCCTACCGCCTTAGTAGACACCAGGTGATTGGACAATCCCCTTTTACCATACTCTATGAACATGAGGCCACTACCCCCTCAATCTTGGGACCTCCTCTGATTGAGTATGATACATCTGCAAATCCTGAGACCCACATGAAAGACCTAATCAACCGTATCATTGACATCCAGGCAACCGCCTACTCCACTTCTTATAAGGTTAAGGCTTTGGAGCTCTCTCTGTCCAATGCTGCTAGAGCCCCCTCCCTAAATACCAAGTAGGCAATCTAGTTCTCTACTACCAGAATTGTACAGGTGGTAGAGCCCACAAGCTGGACTCCCTCTGGATTGGGCCCTGTGAGGTTACCTTCAAGAAGGGCTTCAAGTACACTGTGAAGCTACTATTGTCTGGCTGTCCCTTAGACCGTGTCCACTCCAAATTCCTTTGCAAGTATTAACTCCCTCCGTCCAATCTTGAGGGGGTAGGTGTTGTAAATCACGCTATTAATGCTATTTCAATTTTTCCTTCAAATATTGATAGTTGTGAAGATTTGACTGGTTTTGCCTTCAAGTTCAGAAATTCCTTGCCTTCTGCAAATGGGTCTGGTTCAATATCCACCCATTCTGGATTATTGTACCTGTCTGTGGTTGATCCTGGTATGACCTCATCCCAGTGTGACCCCCTCAGCCAAACTGTATTCCTATTGAGTGATCCCCGCCTCTTGTCAACTATTTAAAGTAGAATCATTACTCCTAATAAAGACAAGTTTATCCACATTTGCCTTGGCTTTTATAATCTTCAAGATTTTCCTGTCCTTTCTGCCAAAAGGACTTTTACATCTTGTTTTCCAGGAAATTAAGGTATGTGCCCTTAATTTTGCCCTGAAGGCTAACCCAAGGCTAGCTTCAAACCTCAAATCTTTTGTAATAAAGCTTTCCCACTGTGTCCTCCAGGATATTGTCCCCTGAAGTCAAACACAACAAATTTTATTGGGTGAAAAGATTATGAATATATACTGTGTAGCTTTACAACAAAACAGTACGTGTACGGTAAGATCACTCGCCACAACCATGAGTGGGGCAAGTGAGTTGCGCAGAATCAAGAAACCAAACAATTGTATTTCCCAAATCAGAGCTGTCCTCATTTTGAAGGGCAAAAGCAAAAGAGAGGGATTCATCATAAAAATAACCCAACAAAGGCAAAATTGAAACATGGTGAATGACAGCATTCACAACATTGCCCCCTCTAGATTAGCCTTAGGGGGTGGTACTTGCAGAGAAACTTGGCATGCACTTGGGCAAACAGTTGACCACTGTAGAGGAGTTTTGCAGTGTATTCTGATCCTCTTTTTAAGGTCACTTCCAAGGGCTCAATCCACAACAAGTCCAGTTTATGAGTGTGTCCTCCTACTCTATGCTGATAGTAAAGAACATGGTCCCCAATGTTGAACTCAGGCATGGGAGATTGTCCAGCATTTTTGGGAGAGAGCTCAAGTACCTTGGTCTTATACACAGACGTGTAGGCAGTAGCTTGTATATCAATGATGTGGTTAACTAGATCTTTGATATGATTATCCGGGTTTATGGCTTTATCAGAGGGGAGTAGGGGCTCCCAAGAGCAACAGAGTGGCAGATTCACAACAATACAACATAGCAAAAGGGGAATACCTGGTGGCACAATGTTTTCTAAGAAAATAGGCAAAGAGAGCAGCAGGTAAGTATAGGTCCCAGTTAGAAGCATCAGAATAATTGAGTTTCCTCATGATAGAAACCAGAGTTGAGTTTGCGCGCTCAATAGCCCCATTGGTGGAAGGATTATAGGGGGTAGAGAAAGACTGGTGAGACCCCAAGACTTCAACAACAGAGTTTACCAGCTTGGCATTGAAATTAGTCTCATTATCTGAGAGCAACACTTGAGGACAGCCATGGCAGTAGAAAATATCTTGTAACAGAAAGGCAGCAGTTGTCTTAGCCGTGATGTCCTTTGTAGGGCGAGCCTCTACCCACTTGCTGAATTGATCAACAGCAATCAGGATAAAGCAACACCCAGAACGTGAGCGGGGGAGAGGACCTACTGCGTCAATGCTGACCGTATGAAAAGCATGTTGAGGGGGAACTAATTTGAATTTGTGGGCAGCAGCTTGAGGTCTCTGCAGCTGGCAGTTGTGGCAACTAGCATAACATCTGGGATCAGCAAGCAAAGATTTTGCCAGAAGTTTTCTTCTGAAGCCAGGCATGGGTCTTGGCAATGCCTCCGTGTCCCATCTCTTTATGAGCTTGGAGCACCAACAAAAGGCAAAGACTAGGCCTTACATAAGGCAAGTAGTGGTCTTGAACTTACTTTAAAAGCTGATTGTCACAAATGAGAGTGTCTCTGGATAATCTAGAAAAAGAGACCTGGACTTCTTCTGTTTTTTTATCTCAAAAATAAGGATATCCACTTAGTTTGTATAATCTGTCAGCCTCAGCGGGGTGTTGAGCAAGGATAGGCATTCTGGACAGTCCATCAGCATTCTGGTATTGAATTCTGGGGCAGTGCAGCACAGTGAAGTTGTATCCTTTCAGTCAGAGAGCCCATCTAGCAAGTTGTCATTCTGGTTCCTTAAGTTGCTATAGCCATTTGAGCAAAGTGTGGTCATTAATCACAGTGAAATGGGTGCCATACACAAATGGCCAAACTTCTTGACAGCATGTAACACAGCAAGGCACTATTTCTCTGTTACACTATAACTTTTCTCATGCTTATTCAGGTCAAAAGAGGTATAAGCATCAGGGTAATCCACGCCCTCATCATTCAGTTGAGCCAAGATGGCTCCAACGGCCGGGTTACTAGCATCAGTATATAGGATGAATTCCTTATTATTATCAGTAATACTAAGATAGGGGCCTCCTTAAGCTTTTGCTTGAGGGTCTCAAAGGCTTGTTGGTGGCTTGCGTTCCATTCAAAGGGGACATTGTGTAGCAGCTGGACCAAGGGTTTGCTAGTGTCAGCAAAGCCAGGGATAAATTTTCTGTAGTATATCATCATAGTCAGAATGACTTGGACTTTTTTCAGGTTGTTGAGCAGAAGCATTTTGTTGATGGCCTTAACTTTCTTAGTCATGGGGCAAATTCTAGTCTGAGTCACCTCATGTCCCAAGAACTCAAGGTGTTTCTTGAAGAAGGCACACTTGGATGGTTTTAACTTAAGACTAGAGTCTCAAATATTTATGAATACTTTCTTGAGATAGGCCAGATGATCATTAAAGGTAGCACTAAAGACAGTTAATATCCTCTAAGTACACTATAACACACAAGAGCTTCAAATCATGGAGAATGGAGTCCATGGCTTTCTGGAAAGTATCTGGAGCATTACAGAGCCCTTGTGGCATTTGTGTAGGCTCAAAAAGTCCTTTGGAAGTGATGAGGGCAACTTTCTCACTATCCTTGGGGGAGAAATCAACTTGCCAGTACCCAGAGGCTAATTCCTTAGCAGAGAAGAACTTGGAGCCACCTAGGCAACAGAGAGCATCATCAATGCGAGGTAAGGGGTAGGAATCCTTTTTGGTTAAAGAATTCAGTTGTCAATAGTCCATCACAATAAAATATTTCAATCTTCTTTTTCAGTATGAGCAAGGGGGAAGCCCACAAATTTTGGGAAGGGGCAAGCAGCCCAGCATCTAGAAGCTGTTTAAGCTCTTTAGACACCTGATCATCCTCTACATGGCTGCAACAATAGGGTTTAGCGCAAATGGAGGGAGCTTAACCAGTATTAATCTGGTGAATGACGCATTTGGCTAGAACATAATTGGTGCTGTCCTTAGCAAAGATATCTTAAAACTGACCCAGTAGGTCAAGCACCTCTTTCTGTTGTACTGGAGACAGCTGGGGGAAATCTTGAGCAGTGAACAAGGACAGGACTTTTAGCCCATCTTCAGCAATTTAAAAGTCTTGGAATGTGCCAAAAGGATGTTATGATAGGGCGTCAGGAGCACTTAACAACTTGTCATAGCCAACAATCTGTCCTCTAGACACAAGTATGGGGAGAGCAATTAAGCTGACAACCAGCAATAGAACAGGTTCTTTATGATAGACATCCAAGATTCCTGGGCAGAGATAGGGCTTGTTGCGTCCTAGCAAGGGAGGAGAGTATAACTCTAGGAATGTACACTCAGGTATCTCATATGATATTTGGGAGTCTAGGATGGCTTGAGATTAAGGTGGAATGATTACAGCAGAAGTGGTCAAGAGGAGAATCCCTTTAAGCGCAGGACATGCCATAGGAAGGCACTTCATGTTGAAGAAATGGGTACAGTATTTTAGAGAGAAAACACCAGTGGCTATTCTAAGGCACATGTCATGAGGCATTTCCCGGGAAATTTAACAGGCTTTCAAAGATCAAGGGGACTTTGTACCCTAGAATAGAGAGGTAGCCATTTTTTAAGTTTATGTTCCCATTTTATTCCATAAGGAATCAAATAGCAACAGGGAGGTCATAGCTGTTATTCTCAAAGACAACAGCAGGCACAACCAAGAGTAGTTTGTCAAAGCACATGGGAAGAGCAGAATAAGCTCCTATAGCACAATTTATGGATAGCCCAGCTGTGCCATATGAATGATGATAGTTAAGGTTGGGGTAAAGTTTGAGCTTCTTGACAAGCTTTGAGAGACAACATTCACCAGAGATCCAGTGTCCAAGACAGCCTTTATCTTCACCTTTTGGATTGATATTCCCACACAAGTGATAGTATAACCAAAGATAGGGAGGACAGTCAGAATGCCTTGGGCTTCTGCCAGTTCTTTGTCTCATTTTCCAATCATTTATCTTGAGCCTGGGAATTCCTTATAGAGAGTCTGGAGAGGGAGCAAGACTGACACATTCTTGAACACAGTGTCAGCTACCTAAGCAGCTTCCTCAGATGACTCTACAAGCATAGGGGATCTCTAAGCCTGAGTAGGGTATGGGTGAGAGGCAACCTCCTTGGCATAAGGCAGAGTTTTGGCGGTTGTTGTAGTTTCCCCAGAATGTAGCTTATAAGGAGCTGCAATGGTTTCAGGGATGGAAAGGACTGAATATCCATAGGCGTTTTGATCTTCTACATCAGAATTGTCCATGTCAGAGTCATCAGATATGTCGTGAAATAGCAGCAAAATGGGAGGAGCCTCAGAGTCAGCAGGCTCAGAGGCAGCAATGGAGGGGGGAATTGAAGGAGACTGGGAAGAATTGTCAACCAAGAGTGTCTCTGCCTCTAAGTTGACTATTCTTTTCCCGCCTGTTCTTTGGGATCAGCCCATTCAACTCAAGGATTAATGCAGACTCAGTAATGGTGACATATCTGCACACATTTATGTTGCCCTTGGAGTTGAGGAGGGTTCTGTGATTTCATGGTGAGGATACAAGGGTCATGGGAAGAAAAATCAGAGGTAGAAGCAGAACAATTTTCCTGCACAACTGCCCCATAATAGATAAGGTGCATATCCTGCAACAGTGTCTTTATGCTCTTCATGGAAAAAAACATGGCCTTATGGGCTTTTAAGTGAAGACACAGGAGTTGGTTAACCTTGAGGGCTTGAGCACAAGCCATGTATGCTTCATGTGCGGTCAACTGGCGGCTTGTGATTAGTTGTTGTCCTCCCATGTAGAATCTATCTGCAAACTTGGCTAGAGTTTCCTTAGGTTTGAAAGCAATGTGAATAAAGGTGCACTTTTTCACTTTCAAACTAAGGTCACAACCAAATTTTCAATCAGCAGTTGCTTCATATCTTCCCAGGTCTCAATGGTGGGCAGCTCTGGCACTCTTACCTCTTGAAAGGTTGGGTGCAAACAGGTTAGGATGTGTTCCTTCTTGACCTCATCCAAGGCTCTTCTCATGGCAGTTTCATAGATAGTTAGGAAAGCTGAAATGGTTGAGGTTTTGGGGTCAAAGACTTTCTTAAAAATAAGCTTGAAATGTGCTTCTGTAGTTGGGCCATCATTTTTGCTATTGAGTATGTTTATGTGTGGGGAGAATTCTTCTTTGGATTCAGTGGGGGGATGTCTGGCCCATAGCTGGTGAACACTTTTCTCAAGGGTAGTCAAGGTTTCAGCAGTGCGGGTGCCTGTATTGTTAGCTAGGATGGTCTTCTGCTCAGTAACATCCAGGCGCTGACCCTGTGCAGTTACTACCAAGGACAGTTCAGCCAGCTGGTATGTAAGAGACAGAACCACTGAAAATCAAAGAGCAAACCTGTTGTTCACAGAATCAATTAACTCACTCATTTCTTGTACATCTTTATCAAGTTCAGAGTGGTCTTGTTTCAAATGATACACCTAGTTGGCTAGAGTTATTAACTCTCTAGCACAGTAAATGCAGGGGACTCCTGAAAAGCCAGGGCAACAGCCATCTCTCACCAGCAACCCCAGGCAGACTAACAACAGAAGCTAATACCTCTTGCAAGGTAGCAACCTCTTGTTGCAATTCAGCAACTTGAGCGGTCAGAGAAAGCATTTGAGGGTCAGGCTAAGGGGCTTTGGTAGGGCAATCCTGGCATCATGTGGATGCTCTTAACTCCCAAATGGCGTCCCATAGTCTCTGTTCCCTATCTTCTAACTCATCATATAGAGGAGAAGGCAGGGCATCTGATTTTGAGATAGACAGTTCATTTACTTGAGCCTGGAGTTTGGCAATGGTAGCGGCAACAGCAGCCTGTTCTTGATCAAATTCCTCACCAAGTTTGCAGAGGCCTTTAGCAGCAAGGGCTGCTACTTGCTGTAGTTGGTCAAAGGAGTAAGCGCTAAACTTTTTGATCTGTTGCACAAGTTGTTTGAAATTGGAGAGATAGGTGTTCAGAGTGGAATCTACTTGGGTGCGCCAGGGCTGTTCCAACTGGTGAAACTCATGTAGATACTCTCTGACGTACTCAGGGATAGACTGGCGCATTTTCTTGATGAAGTTGACCAAGCGGAATTTGGAGGTGACAGAGTTGTGCAGATTATCTAATACCAAGGAAAACAGGGAGTAGTCTCAATGCTGGTAGGCCGCAAACTAATCACAGCAATGAGTGACAGCTGCTTGTAGAGATGAAATCTCCTGAACGTGGAGCCATAACACCATTTGATGGTGGGCTAATGCAGGTTTTACAAAAGATGTCAATAGTTGCTCAGCAGAGCCAGCTACTGAGAAGAGATGATGTGGAAATTTTGGAGCCACAATCAATTTGTAGTATTCTGCTTTACTGAACTTAAGCTGGAGGCAAGGGATGGCCCCATCACAGGCTAACCCAAGGGCTACTGCCATGACTTGATCTAAGTCAGGGGTACCCAAAGGGTAGGCCACCAGGTGGGGACTGTTTCCAAGGTTCAGTACAGTAGGTACAATAGGCAGGTTGGCAATGTCTTCTTCAATAGGAGGACTGGTAATTTCAGGCAAAGTTGGCTCTTATATGAGAGGAGGCTAAGGTCCATAAAGCGTGGTTGCAAAAGGGATAACCAAGGGGCTTACAGACCCTGTGGTGAGCACCATTTTTGTCATAATCTGAGGTGCAGCACAGATTCACAACAGGAAATCCTAACCTTAGGTTTGGATTTATACTAGTCTTGGTTAGAACAGCAGAGAAGGCTATGCAATTACCTTGTGGCCCTGATTGAATAATATCTGCTAGGCGTGGCTAGAGAGGCGCCAAAGTACGTGAAGACACAAAGACAGAAATGTGAATAGAAATTAAATTTTATTGGGTGAAAAGATTGGGATTATATACTGTGTAGCTTTACCACAAAACAGTACATGGACAGTAGGATTACTTGCCACAAGCATGAGTGGGGAAAGTAAGTTGCGCAGAATCAGGAAACTGAATAATTGAATTTCCCAATTCAGATCCAGACTCATTTTAAAATACAAAGGAAAAGAGAGAGATTTGTCCTCAAAATAACCCATCAAAGGCAAAATTGAAACACGGTGAGTGGCGGCATTCATGGCAGTAATTGCCACTCTGCGGGAGTCAGCTAATTGTACTGCTTTGAATCAACTAGGCACTTGAGCTAGTTGTTGAGAATCTGCAAATTCATGGTTGACCATGGTGTGGTCAGCCCCAGTATCTACCAAAATTTTGTGGGTGTTTTCACAGAAACAGAAGAGGTAGGCCAAGTGGGTGATTTTATTGGAATAGTGGCTTGCTTGGAGACCAGGGTTGTTGCTATGGACCTGGAATACATTGAGGGTCTTGATATTGTGCACATTATAATCACTTGTGCTTTTTGCAAGGAGATATTGGGAGTGGGGATCAAGCAGGGTTGCAGAACCTCTTGTATCTACAACCCTCAGGCTTTTCCTGGGTCCTCAATTTGCGCTAATTAGAGCTCCCTCTTTCAGGGGCGCTTAGCCATGTTCTCTTGTTGGCAGGACTGGTGGCAGCCCACCTAATTGTGGGCACTGCCAGATGCAGGATGAGACTGGGGTGGCGCATCATTGGATCTGCAGAACCCCATTGAAGCTTGATTATTGGTCTTCACAATGGCCTTGTAGAAGTTGTCAATGGAGGTACAACAGCCCATGAGAACCCACTTGCAAATATGGGGTTTGAGAGTGTTGACTATTAGAGTGAGCAGCATGATTTTTTGTGACAGCTTCTGGGGTGGCAGAAAGGGCTTGCTGCCAAGCCGCAAGATACTCAGGGACAGATCCTGTTTGCTTGATGGCCAGGAGAGGAGTTCCCACTACAATGGGTGAAAAGGTTTCACTGTAGCAGGATTTGGTGGCATCCCTGAATGTTGCCTATGTGTGTTCCTGCTCTTAACTTTCACAGTTGGTAAACCACACTGCAGCAGGTCCCATAAGGTGCCCAGATGAGGTGGCAACCCACATGGGTTCTGGCACTTGGCAGATGCAAATGTGAGTTTTGTTATAATGGAGCTAACTAACAATGCAAGCTCCTTCCACACTTCCCACAAAAGACTCAAGCTGGAGATTTAAAATGCATTGCAAAAAATACAATTGGGGCAGGGTGACACTTGTGTTTTCTGCCCTAGGTGGAGACAACTGTACATACTTACTAGCACCAGCTGGTCCTGGTAGATTACATACCCTTTGGGGATGTCCCCTTGGGGATTGGAAGGAATATTTCTTGGTGGGGAGTAGCCATAAAGCCCGTACTCCATCCTTTCTTGAGGGGGATTTTTCTCTTGGTTAGGCCATCAAACTACTGCTGCTACCACTGTTGCAACTGAGCCAATGAGAGTTCAGTATTTGATTTAGACAAGACAACAGTCCAATTTAAAGGACAAGAACAAATAGAATAAGATGTACTTTATTGTAGAATATTGTGACTAACATACCATATGGAGAAAGCCACAAGGCCACAGGGGGTGGCACAATGGCGTGTTCCATGTAAGGTTTGAAGCCAAGGAATAACTTGTGTGGGGATCAGCAAGTCAAATTGGCATTGCTCTTAATTAGGAGAAAGTGTCTGCAATTCAATATTGCCATCAGATTGGTTTATGATGTTAGATATGTTGGCAGGCAAGGAGGAAAACTTGGTTGCAATAATTGCATTACCTATTCTGGATTGGGGACTGATTTTTCTGATGATCATTGGCAGGGATAGCAGTAGGCCTTGTTTTAACCTCCTTTAAGCAAGCTAAAACTTCTGTGTAGATCTGGGTCTTTGATAGCACAAGGTTAACAGCAATCTGGTGATCATTTGGGTAATCATTCTTAAGAATCTGGCAGATCTTAGAGTAATTCAAAAGCTTGGGTTTGTGACTCAATGAGTTGGCAGGTCCCTGTCCATCCTGGGTGACTCATTTTGCCTTTGGAAAGTTGGGGTTCAATTCCAGGGTTTCCAATGTTGATATTGGACTTCCAGTCTAAATACTTTACAGGCTGGCAGGTTCATGTTCCTTCTGTTTGGGGCAAGGCATCTTCAGTGGCCCAGGATTTAGCCCAACTGGCAGTCTGGTGAGCTCCTGTCTACCCTGGTTGATACAAGGCATTTCCTGAGTGTGGGGGTTTGATTTCAGGGTTTTCAATACAAGTATTGAAATGTTATTTGTGACACCTGCAGCCAAACCTTCCAGAACCAATGACCAGTCAAGCAAAGATAGGCCACCTGCAAGCCAAGCAGCTGTTTCTGAAGACCTCAAAATAATGATAAAACAGCATACCAATCAGCAGAATTTGAGATGCCAAACCTTGTCACCCAGATAGCACAAGAAGAATACCCAGAGGCGCCTGCATGTGAATGACTATATACGCCAAAAGCACCAGAGAGATTCTGTATTGTCATTTTTACCAAATAAAGTTTGTTATGAACCTTTGGTTCTACAACCTATTTCCTTACTTATTAATGATACTTGCCAGAGCCCAGAATACCCTGGACAATCAGCTGGCCTTCCTAGAGGCAAAACTCCCCACAGCTTGCAAACCCTTACCAATTGTCTCCAAGAGCAATAAAACCCCATTTTAGATTAACAAATGGCCCAGGATTTAAGAGGCACACAAGCCTTAAATCCCTGGCTTTGATTCTATTATCAAATTTGGGCCTCTTAATTAATGGGAAATAGTACATTGGGAGTGCAATTGTTTGATTACACAATTGGGATCTTGATTGCTTGTGGGTTCTATAAATATCTGTGGCACCTTGGCATGCTGTAGCTCAAGCAAGGTTTCTGTTATGCTGACCAATAATAATCCCTCCCTAAGCTCTAGTTCCCAATTCCCAGGAAAAATTGTCAGTTTGACTGAAAATGTTGCTGCCAGATCCCTGGTGGCACAAAAGGCTGCATCTTTACCAGTAAGTATAAGCAGTGAGGGGGGAAGCCCTCCTCACTGTTGACATCTTAAATAAAACGAGTTTATGCCCATAAATCATTATCTTCTTGCAGGGATTATCTATTTTTGCTCAAATTTAATAATTCTGTTTGCATCTATTTATGTATATCTAATCAATATAAACTTGCCTATTTGTACCCTCCTGGCTATACTCCTGCTACATCAGTCAATCCACCCCACACTCTTGACTTGGAGTATTTCCATCCCCATAATCTGGATCTCCCTCCTGGTTGTGCTAAAAGGACCATCCTGCCTGCTATGAAGGAGATACATACCACTCCCCCTACCCAACATGTCTCCTGCTCAGGAATTCAGTAAGTTAGGGTTTGTCTACATCACAGTTTTAGGGATGGCTGACCAGGTTGTACCCCATACTGGGAGTTAGTGTCCCTTAGCTACTGCAGTCAACTACCTGGTCGGAATTGCATCTATTGTGTACATGGCCTTCCAGGCCCGGCCTGCCTCCCCTGTGGGAGCCCAGTTGGACTCTGGTATGGGCCGTGACATTACTCTCTAATCTACAATTGTCCAGATTCCAGAGCTCTAACTCAGGGGTTGAACTTCAAGCCCCAGCTAGAGCCTAAAAGCACCTGCTTATTACTGCCTCCTGATGCTCTTTTCAGCCCTGTAAATTTCACAGAGTATCCACTGACCCCCAACAACAAACCCTGGACTATGTAAGTCTTGCAGTGATACACCTGCCAAGATTCTCTCAAAGATCCCTACCAAATTGTGTGTGACGGCAAGGAAATTACAATATACCCTTTGATATTCAACGGAAAATACAACAATCCTTCTGCCTACCTGGCCCCTGTGGAACCACCCTTGACACACAAAATGTCTGTCTCAACCCCCCTCCACTTCTGATGCCACTGGTCATAATAGTCAATTACTGGGAGTGTAATACCTGGCACTCACTGGGTTGTTTAATTATGCCTTGCCAGCAGCTGGACCTTGGGCTATGGCTGGGAAGACCCTCTACTACCTGGTAAAGTTAGGTCCCATCATCTGGTGGGCCATGCCTGTACCTGCATCTGCCCCTCTTTCACCTGAAGGGGCATCACAGTACTCCTGATATCCTGACAAAAGCTAGAAAATAAGCACAAAATTAACATTTTTTCTGCATCAAGTTTGTTCTTAAAATAATTCAGAGCTTTATATCTCTAATGGATAAAAATTCACCAGGTTAAAAGTTTAGCTTTTTGATTTTATTTCATCATGATATTTAAATAAAATTTAACAAGATATTTATACAATCACTTTTTGTAGACCTATTGTATTTATTGCTTGAATCTTGGATATGACTATCAAGTATGAATTTAATTAACAAGTTCCTTAGTTCAAAGTTCCTAAGGTTGAAAGTGCAAAAATCAAAAATTGGACCCCAAAAAGTGCAAAAATTGAAACACTATGTAGGGTGCAAAAATCAAAATACCAAAGATCAAAGTGCAAAAAATTGATTTTCCAGAGGTTAACTTTGAAGCAGAATAAAATACTTTCTTGATATAAAAATTGTATTTTTTAAAATCTATTTTAGACTAAAGAGACCCCAAGAAATTTATTTCTGCAATAAAATATACGCTAGATAATAAAAAGATTCTTAAATTAGCTTTTTTAAAAGAAAGTTTATTTTAGTTTCAAAAGCAAAATTAGACTAGAACTTACATGTAACTGTATTTGATTGAATCAAAAATATGAAACTACACAAAAACTGCTTTATAAACTATAGTTTCAATAAAAAAGATTAATTTAATTTTCAGCTTATGTGAAGCTATAATAATACTTCAGTATAAGCAAAATAAAGGATTTTTCCTGCAAGATACAAGCATATGGTTCTAGATGTTTTGGTTTATTAGTGATCTTATTTCAATGATAAAAGTTATAGATGTCTATCATTAAAATAATACAAAGTACTTTAATTTCTTATTAAAGCTATACTATACAATTTTATACTTAATAAAAGATATAGTCTTTTATCTTATTTATAAGTCACAATATTTAAAGTTATGAAGAATCAGCCACTTACATGTCATAAAATGAAGACTTGAATATTTTTATGTTAAAAAACTGTACTTCCACTAAAAATGATATGGATAGTTCAAAGTTGTATATCAAAGAGAAACATTTTATACATATTATTTGCTCTAATACATATAGTAAAAAGATATAATAGAAGATAATTGAGGGTAAGAAAGGAGAAGAGAAGAAGATAATTGAGGATAAAAAGGAGAGAGAAAAGAAAAGGAGAAGATAAGAGAAGAAAGAATAAATAAAGTTTTTTCTACTTGGTATCAGATTTTATATAATCCGCCCTCTTGACAACGGAGAAATTTTTTATAAGTTTTTGAGGAGTAATGAGAGGTGGAAAGGAGAGATGGGAAAGGAGAAAATTCAAAAGATAAACCTTCAAAAAAACCAAGAGCTTATTGCACTTTGATTTAGGCACTTTATTTTGTGCACTTTGATTTGGGCACTCTGATTTTGTCCCCTGAAATAACATAGGGAAACATAGTACAATATTACATTAATTTAATATTTTTTTAAATTGCCTCCACAATACTGTAAATTCAGAACCTGAACGTAAAAATGCGGGATTATCAAATCCTTGGTCCAAATTCTGAATCACTTTTGCAGGCAACTCAGCTGTGTGAAAATTAAAATATTTAATAAAATTAACCATTAAATCAACTTTTTGGTTTATTTAAATTGGCAAATTTTGAATCTCTTGAGCAGATAACTCAACTAACAAAAGACAAAACACAACAAACAAATGCAGGATAAATGAATCAGAAATGTGGAATTCTAATGTACGATTTGAGATTCCCTATATGTCAAAAAAATCATAGAAATTATGTAAAACTTAACAAATCTGAAATTGCAGGATTGTCAAATCCAAGAACCAAGTTTCAAATCATAATTGAAGTGAATTCAAAAAATATAATTTATGAGCATCTCAAAAAGGATGCCAAAGGATCTAGAGTGGATTGGTGCTAATTCTTTTAGGAATCATAGGCATTCTCAAAATCACCCCATTCCAGTTTAGGACGGCTAAAATTTAGATCCTACTATTCACAAAATTAACATATTGTTGCAACATCTTTGATTACTCCCTCTCAGGGAATTAACGCCCTGAGTAAATCACCAAATGGCTCACCAAATGGTTCACTTTCCAGTCAATAAACTGGTGGCACCATTATCAGTTAACCATCTATGACAGGGATCACTTAATCCAGGTCCTAAATGGAACACAACTTGATTAAGCCTTGTGGCTCAAGAGGAACATTACTAAGATAAGCCCCATGACCTCCATGACATACATGGACAACATGCAGCTTTTCATGACATTATATATTATTCTATATTCATATTCAATAAAGTATCATTCTCTTCTTAAATCTTCCCCTTATTTTGTTTATTATACTTCCCAGAAGTATAAACTCAACAGTGGTAGCACAGGTAGGTTATCCATACCTACCCAACTTAAAGGAAAAATTCCTCCCAAGAAAAGAACCCAAACAATAGAGCTCCCTAACAGCTGGAGAAATTACCAAGTAGGACAAGACATTCCCGCAGGCCTTGTCATCTACAATAACGTCCTTGTGCCCATTGATCAGTACAACGCTCTCAAAGCCCGCAGACTGTTGCCCACCACACCAACCACAACAGCGTCTCCACAGCCCAAAATACCCAATATTGTGTTTCAATGCCTGTGTATTGCTGAAATTGGCGCCTTTGAAGGGCTATGCCATGAAAACGCCTCCCTTTGGATCAACAGTATGCAAAGCAAGTTTGAAAAAGTGGAATACCCTCAAAGACTCTGGGTCAGCAAGATTGCCCTTTGCGTCACAAGGAAGCTTCACATTTTGTAACCAAATGGCTATACCAACACCCTGACCAGAAGGAGAATTGGGAAATGTTCAAGGCCGCATTCCTTAAAAAGTTCTTCCTGAAGGACTGGGACAAAGTAATCATGACCGAGCTCCAAACCTTCAAAATGACAGGAACCATTGAAGAGAACATTGTGACATATGAAGGACTACACAACTGAGCACCCAACACCATCAACTTTGATGGACCTGGACCACACCTGGACTTCTACAATGGCCTTCCCACACACATTAGATGTCAGTTTGACATGACCTGCTGCAAGAACCTCAAGGATGTATTCCTAGAAGGAAAACACGCAGCTCAGAAGTCTGACAATCTACATGCCACCAACAAGCACAAGGAAAACCCTGCAGCTAAGATAGAGCCTTGCCCCAACAAGTAAAACCACCGAGTCAACAGTACCCAGCCTCAAAATGGGAATCACACTGCACAAACAAACCAGGCCAGCACCAAAGATACCAACAAGGAGGGAAAAGCTCAGGGGAGTGCTTAGGCAAGCCGCTCTCCCTCTCTTCACAAGACTTGTACAGAGTACAGGACGTGGACTCAATCACCATGATCCAGGTTCCCTCCAGCAATCCTCTACTGTTTGCCGCCTAATCTGGAAATAAACTCCTTACCTATCCTTTCTGTGTTTGCAGATACCTAGGACACAGCACTATTTGCCACTGGAGCCAATCAATCACTCATTAACAAGAGTTTAACAGACCTCATGAAGTTACCTGCCATTTGAAGTAGCATCAAGAAAGTCATCATGGTAGACAACTGCAGCACAACAGTTACCCACAAGACAAAACCTTTCTGGGCCCAAATTGGAGACGCCCAAACAACAATTAGCGGCCCCATCATTCCAATCCCCAAATACAATATCATACTTGGATTAGATTGGATGCAAAAGACTAAGCCTCACATAGACTGGGACAGTGCCACCCTCACTATCCAGCAAGGAGAAGTCCACCATCACGTGTAACCAACACACCTTGACACCCTCATGAGGGACTACATATTTGTAAAGATCATGGAAACAGAGAAAGAAAATGAACCCAGCATAATCAATTGGAGCATCTGTAGGTATGAGGTTATCCACTTCAAAAACACAGAAATTCAACACAAACAGAACCCAATCAGAGTCCAGTTAGTCAATGAGTTTCCCTCTGTATTCCAAGAATCACTACCTGGACTGCCCCCTGATTGGGGCATCCAACACAAGATCAACTTAAAAGGGAGTCTACCCAAAGCACAACCCATCTACTGCCTCACACCACAAGAAGACATCGCCCTAAAGGCTTACCTTGACAAAGCACTCAAAAAAGGCCTTATCAGACCCTCACAGTCACCCTTTGGTGCTGCTGTCTTCTTTGTGGCAAAGAAAGATGGAGGACTCTGCCTGGTCACAGACTACAGGGCCCTCAACAAGGTCACAATTAAGAACAGGTATCCCCTGTTCCTCATCAATGACTTTTTTGATGTTCTGGGGGGGGTCCCAAATATTCACAAAAATTGATTTGACTACAGGTTACCACCAAACTTGCGTGAAGCCTGAAGACATTTCAAAGACCACATTTTGAACCAAATACAGATCTTTTGAATGTGTTGTTCTTAATTTTGGCATGACAAACGCTCCCAGTACCTTTGTAACTTTCATGAATGAAGTATTCAAGGAACACATTAGAAAAAGAGCAATCATCTACCTGGACAACATCATCATTTATAGTCCTAACCTGCAACAACACTGGGAAGACGTCCGCAAGTTCTCCATACCCTGGAAGAAAACCAATTAATTGCCAAGACGTCCAAATGCAAGTTCTTCTCAGCTGAACTTCCATTTCTTGGCCATATCATCAGCAAGGACAGCATTAAACCGGATCCAGATAAGATACATGCTATAACAGAGATGCCAGCCCCAAGGAACAAGAGCAAACTCTGCACTTTCCTTGAAATGGTAACCTACATACACAGGTTCATCCCCAAGTGGGGCGCCCTAACAGCTCCCTTGTCAGTCATCACTAGGAAAACAACCAAATTTGTCTGGACACCCTTACAAGGTCAACATTTCTGCCAACTGAAGGAACTCATGGTTATTTCCTGTTGAAAATTGGCGTACGCCAGCAGATTCAACAGAAAAATTAGGAGGCAGGGGCACACACTCACTATGTGCCTTCAGATGTGAAGATTCAGAAGACATTGACCAATTTGGATTGTAGTAATTAATTTTATTGGGTCCTATACAAGTAGGTAAAAAATTCTTCCCCTTGGTGTTTACTGCCAACACCTTATATAGGGGTATTCTAATATTACTAATCACCAGTCACTGGCAATGTCTTCTAGGACATTCCTGCGCACTGAAGAGTCTGAGTTGGGTTGGCAGAAAAAGGGACAACCTTTTATTTAGGGCGCAATCCCACAATGCCTAGCACAAGTACACCCTCTGCTAGCACAATTATCAGTGATCCTTTTTAAGATATGCAATCACTTCTATATCTAGTTCTTAACAAGGAGTTGAATAGGCCATTCAAATCAACCCTGGCGTCTTGGTGTTATTTTCTCTCCAAGCTGGCGCCTTGGCGCTTGATGTAAATTATTGCGGCACTCTGGCGCTTGCAAATAATTGTACTGGTGTCCCAGCGCTTGATGTAAACTAAGGCGGCGCTCTGGCGCCAAGAATAATCAAATTTGGCACTGTGGCGCTTATTATTTAAGGTAGCAACAGCGTGGCGCAATATTTCTTGACAACAATGTCATGGTCCACTAATCATGTATTTAATTATATGATAAGTTGACACTAATGTCCTGAAGGGTAATTTATTGGACCTGGTTAATTTTCCATAGATGCCTAATGAATTAACCTTTCCACAATCCCTGGTCAACAATTCTTCACATATCTCCACACTTGACCAGGGCTACCCTTCATTCTTTTACTCATGAGCGACCCCAATAATAACCAACCTTCCTTTTGCCAATTCTAACAAGACCTCATGGCTGGTATGACAGATGAAGATTGTAAGGCATTTATGTGAATGCTATGCTCTTCTTGGGTCCGTTTCCTGAACCAGCTACTTCCTGTTAGCAGTTGTCAGTTGTAGGCCCAGGACTGCAATACCATGGTGGCAGGTTCAGAGCGTGGTACAAACACGCATGTCAAAGGGGAAGAGGAGATAGACTCTATTTTTGAGGAGACTGAGGCGCCCTTGATCTGACTTCCTTGCCTTGGCTTCAAGGATTTACAGGATTGGTCCAACAATATCATCCTCAAAACTGCTTTTTTCTGCTTGCAACGCCTTCTGTGTTACTTTGTGCTTGTTGCAACTCCAAAAAGTTGCCCTCTGTCTACCCTGACATCATCAATCAATTTGGGGTAAGCCACCACAAAGAGATGTTATACCTATATGTCCAAGCATTGTTTGCCAAAGACAATGCTGTGACGCCAATCTTCTCAGGCGCTTGTTACCACAGTAGCTACAATGTGGAGCAGCTAATTGGGGAGGTTGACCTCTGTCTGCACGCCACAGCCAAAAATACCAGTGGATTTTCTTTGCAGCATATCTATACCATCACCCAGTGTAACCAATACATTTGTGAGGTTGCTTGCATCTGGGCATTGGAGCAGTCTGCTAATCCTGAGCTTACCCGTACTCTTGGGCTGGACCTTCAGGCTAACGCGCCCTGTTGCTTCTCCTTGGCCTTGTGTTTGTTTGTGCAGGCAGTGAAGGACAACAACCCCCAGTTGTATCTTCCCTTGGCTGTGCCTGTTGCCCACTTCATGTGGTATCCTCCCAAGGCGTGTTCTTCTGGCGCTGTAGGGTTTGCAGGGCGTTGGCTTGAACACTTCTGCGGGCTAGTCTATCAGTCAAAGGTATCCTTGCCAGCATGTTACTTCTACATGGAGGATGTGCTGCTTGTCTGTCCAACTATAGGCTCTGCCTTCTCTGCTTGTGGTGGGTGGAGACGTCTAGTTAATGAGAGTAATCTTTGTTTGCCTCTGTGCGGTTGTACTGGTATGTCCCGCAATTCCCAATTGGCGTGGTGCCAAATGTTGGTGGCTCTTGCCTTTTTCTGTAACCAAATGGACAATGATGAATACAAGTTGTTAGCTCCTCTGATTTCCCTTTCAGCATCAAAGCGCGCTTGTTCCGCTTCCAGTTATTGCTCCATCCCCTGTCTTCCCGCAGGCGGCGTCCCTTCTGAGAGTACCTCAAAAAGGCCTCCAGGAGATGGGTCTCCTTCTTCTTGCTCTGAGTGTTGTTCCCTGAATAGTCTAGCAATAAAGCATTGCTTCCTTATTTTGTCTTTATAATTATAATTTATTCTTTTTATTTCTTGTTTTGTTTGTCTCAGTTCCTCTTTTTTATTCTCCCATATACTTAGTTCTTAATTGTATCATTTTATTCTTTGGAAGGGGGATTCTTTACAAACTTCCTCAGGAACTTTGCGCGTACATGGTTGACCATCTGTCTGTCTTTAATCTCTTCAATAGTGTAGGTGTCTGTGGATGTCCAAGAAATGAATTCAAATGGGCCTATCCATAGAGTTGCCAGCTTGTGCACTCTGCCAAATACATGTGTTTTATGGAAGAGTACCCAGTCACCTACTCAGAACTCTTGGAGGGGGGCCCGCCGGACATTATCTTTTTCCTGGTTCTGTATCTTCTTGGCCAATGCGTTGGAGTAGGCTTCTGACTGTAATTTAATTAATGTGCGGGCAAGCCTTTGCTGGTACTCATGGGGTGACTGGTTGTCTTCTTCCCTGATGCAGGAGTAAAGAATGGGGAGTAATGTGGGGTGCCTGCCATGTAAGAGTTGAAATGGCAATTTCCTGTAGAGGAGTGAGTGGCAATGTTGTAGGCAAAGATAGCTGGCAGCAGGAACGTGTTCCACTCAGCGGGGCGGCTAGCAGCCAATTTCCTCAAAATGCCTACTAAGGTCCCATTAACTATCTCTACCATTCCATTTGACTCGGGGTGGTAGGGTGTTGAAAATACTCCTCAGATTCCCAAAAGTTCATTGAGATTGGTCACCATGTGGGAAGTAAAGTTGGTGCTGTTGTCAATGAGGATAACTTGGAGGCAACTGTGACGTAATATGATCTGTTCAAGTAGGAATTTTGCACTATTGTTAGCACCTAAGTTGCACACTGCTTTTGCTTCCACTCATTTGGTCAAGTGGTCTATTGTAACAATTATGTATTTGGTGCAATAGTTGCTGACTGGCAAGGGTCCTACAAAATTGATTGAGACAGTGTGCCAAGCAAAGTTAGGCCAAGCTAAGTGATAGGATGTTGACTTTTGAATGGCTTTTCCCCTTGGCATTCTTTACAGCAGCTCAGCGTTTCTTGTAGGTCAAAGGCCATGGCTTCCCAGAAGTAGGTGGTTTTTAGTTGTGCAAGTGTCTTCCGGAAGGCGCCATGCCCTATTACCTTATGAGTGCAAACTATTGAATCAGCCTGTTATGATGGTCTGGGCATTATTCTTATTCCTTCTAAAGTGTGTTTTAATATACACCCATTCTTGATTTTGGTGTCTTCCAGCAGCCTATCTAGAGTGTGCTGGACTTCTGCAGGCTCATCCTGGTAGTTGTCTGCCAGCATCTTATCATAAAGTAGGTCAGAGACATCCGCCAGGTGGGCTACCATTGGTAGCTAAGATAGTCCATCTGCATTCTGATGTTTGACGCCTGCTATGTATGATATTTCAAAGTCGTAGGCCTGGAGCTTTAGGGCCCATTGTGCTAGGCAACCTTCAGGTTCTTTCAAGTTCTGGAGCCAGCGTAATGATGCATGATCTGTGATTACTTTGAAGTGAACGCCATGTAGGTATACACAAAAAATTTATATGTGTATATTGTTGCCAGGCACTCCTGTTCAGTCACAGTATAATTACGCTCATGGACGTTCAGAGTTCTGCTGCAGTAGGCTACAGGGTGTTCTTCACCATTGGAATCCACCTGGGAAAGCACACCACCCACAGCAGTCAGTGAGACATCCATTTGAACAATGAATTTGCAGCTGAAGTCTG
Source organism: Entomophthora muscae (assembly GCA_014839935.2). Classification (NCBI taxonomy): domain Eukaryota; kingdom Fungi; phylum Entomophthoromycota; class Entomophthoromycetes; order Entomophthorales; family Entomophthoraceae; genus Entomophthora; species Entomophthora muscae. Next base: position 216,687 of record QTSX02002254.1, read on the forward strand.
GGTATTGCAGGATTGGTTTGTTCATGAGACTCAAGCGTAGGGTGTCAAAGGCTTGTTGACAGGCTGGGGTCCAGTCAAGTTGCACATCACTCTTTAACAAATGGAAGAGGGCCTCCCCCTTCCTTGAGAAGTCTTTGACAAAGTGTCAATAATAATCAATCATACCCAGAAACACCTGGACATTTTTTTTGTTGGACGGCACCTTCATTTTCTCTATGGCCTCAACTTTGGAAGGCTGGGGCCGTAATCCATTGGTGTCAACCACAAAGCCAAGGTACTTGAGCTGATTCTTAAAGAAGTTGCACTTCCTGGGTTTGACCTTAAGGTTAGCGGCCGCTAGGCGCCAAAAAACCTCCTTGAGGTGTTGAAGGTGATCAGAGAATGTCCGTGAAAAGATATTGATGTTGTCCAGATAGACTAAAACTCAGCTCAGCTTGAGATCATGAAGCATATCATCCATGGCGCGTTGGAATGTGGCAGGTGCATTGCAAAGTCCTTGTGGCATTTGGGTAGGTTGAAAGAGACCTTGACTAGTGATAATGGCGCATTTTTCTTGCTCCTTGGGAGGCAATTCAATCTGCCAATATCCAGATATGTGTCAGGAATATTCCTGACAACACTGTGGCTCAGAACAATATTTTGTGTACAATTAATTGTAAAAAGCAGAATAAAGAATGGCAGCAGTTCCCCCTTATTAGGGAAACTGCTGCAGGAAATTGAGGAGAGAAAGAAAAAAATTAAAAATACATTTTTTGATTTGGACGGTTTTTAAACCCCGTCTGAGGGCTGCGCGGCCAGCTGCCAGCCGTTTGCAGACCGCATGGCCAAACGCCAGGCCCGCTCCTGCCAGCCTGCCTGCGCCTGCCTGCCTGCTCCTGCCAGCCAGTCCCTGCCCAGTTCCCCAAATGGGGAAATTTCCAAAAGGGGAAACCATAAAAGGCAATTTCCCCAAACCCAAATGAAGGGGGAACTGCTGCCCAAATTTGGTATCTTCAAATTTGGAGGGGGTTGACAAGCAGCCCGGCATTACAATTAATGCATCAACTGCAAAGGTTGAATTGAAATGCATAAATGTGCCTGAAAATGCTCCAATTCCATGCAATGCCAAGGATAACAAATCATTGCCTACCAAGCCACTCTCATTCCAATCCCAAATGGGAATCCCAGACAACATCAAGAGTTTAGGGTCCCTTATCCAATGCTTTGTACTATTCATGCCCCACTAAGGATGAAAGTATATATTAAATTTAGATCACTTGATGGTAGTTTATGCTATCATTGATTGAAATTACCCCTCAATAGTATCACATAAATCAAAACCAGAACTTTTACTCTACAGAAAGTTAAGACACTAAGCTTTGTCTGCCCTTTCCCAGGACCACAAGATGAACCACTTGATCTTCTCAGCTGTCCTCACAGCTTGCCTTGGGATTGGGGGCCACCAACACACCCACCAGCATGGGCCATACAATGAACTGCCCCACAAGTACTTCTACAAGGAGCCTGCACAGCTAAACTCCTCTGAGACGTACTCCTGGCCCACGCTGGTGTTGCCCCGCTCCACCCAGCACTTAGCAATATACACCTTTGTATTCTATGTGCTTACATACTTTGCCGGTAATTTTGGAAGATTTAACGTACACGCCAAGGTCTTTAGATGAATGATGACGGTCTATCCCATTGTGACAGCGCTCACAAGGTTCCAAGTTGCCAACTTGGTATCCTACCTTGCTAAAATACTCCCTCATTTTCTGGGGCTTTACAGTATGATAGCACCACCACTGGGGCTTACTCCAACAGCCTCAGGCTCAACAATTTTTGGATATCTTACCTTAATATACCTTTCATTCCTTATTTCCCTCCTACTTGTATGCTATACTTGTCTTTGCTGCTTTCTGGCTCTCTAATCCAAAGGAGAGGCCACACAACCCACCAGTACCCACCAGGTTCAGAATGTTATCCTCAGTCAACTTTCTAAATCCACAATATATTCCTCCAAGAAACAAGTAATATTTATCTTAATCTCCTTCTTGCACACCTTGTTTGAAGCAGAGCTGGCCTGCTTTACCACTGACGTCCAAAAGGTTCTTCACATGGCAAATCAACTCACCAGTCAACAGAAAGACTGGTTTGCTGCCATTGTACTAAAAGAGCCAGGGTTACGCCATGACTTTAACTCCTTTAGCCAGAAGCTGTTAGACTCAGTCAGCTCCCCTGAGGATCTAAACAATACCTGTCAAAAACTGTACTCTCTGAGACAAGGAACGTCTACCACTGCCCACTACACCAAACAGTTCTCAAAGCTCAAGGAGGCTCTTGACCTGGATAGTGATGAAGCCTGCTACTTGTATTACGCAGGACTCTCACCCCAAGTCCAGGAGTTTCTTCTCCATCATAAGCTTCCAGAGACTTACAACGAGGTCATCCAAGACGTTCAAACTTGGGGAGCACAGTATGAAAATACCCTCCCTGCCAAGGCCACCCACCTCAACTCCGTCCAAGTTGAGGTTGCTGGACCTCCTGCTGACACTAAAGTTCCCTGTCTTGGGGTGATTCCCAGACCTGAGGGGGGCTTTATGCTATCCAATAAAGAGAAGGCCCTCTGCGTGGCACAAGGTCTCTGTCTGTCCTGCGGACTTGCAGGTCACACAGTGATGAATTGTTCCACCGCCTGTCCCAACCCTTTTAAACCTCCCTCAAATCCCCAGTCCCTTATGGTGGCTGAGGAAGGAGGTAATAAAGCAACTACTTCTCTCTACTCCACAGCCCTCATCACCCTGGCTTCCAATATACAGAAGATACACACCACCGCCCTACTTGCCACAGGAGCCATGGGGAATTTCATTGACCACCTCCTGGTAAAAGGTCTCAGCAAGCAGGCCATACCAGAGGAAACCGCCAAGCTGGCCAATGGGAGCACTCCCCCAGTGTACCGGGTCATGGAACCTACCGCTGTGAAAATTGGGGGTTGAGGTTTGAACTAAACTTCTCCTCCCTAGAGAACTTTGCCTTCCCCGTCATACTAGGAATGCCTTGGTGACAGGAAGCCAGATGCAACATCAATTTGGACACACATCAGGTCAACATCTCCAGTCAGGGCCAGACTGGCACGGCACCACTAGGAAGCAACTCCACGCCCACCAGCATAGTTTTGCCCATATTGGTGATTCCCTGCCTAGATGAGATGTTAATAAGAGTACACTGACGTCTTTAGCAAAGTCCCAATGCAAGGTCTCCCAGAGCGGAGAGCAAATGACCTCAGGATTGACCTTCTACCCGGTGAAACCCCAAAATGGGGAAAGGTTTATCCCACCACACATGCGCAAAGTCTGGTAATAAACAAATATCTCTGACCTAATGGCCAAAGGACACATGAGACGTTCTCAATCCTCCTGCTCTTCACCAATTTTCTTTGTTAAGAAAGGGGATGGAGGATTACGCCCATGTGTAGACTACATTCCGCTCAACGCCAACACAGTGAAGGATTGCTATCCAGTTCCCTCCGCAGAGCAACTAAAAGATTGCCTGACAGGAGCTTACATCTTTTCCAAACTCAACCTCTGTAATGCCTACAATTGGGTCCAAATTGTGGAAGGGGACAATTGGAAGACAGCCGTCAGAACAGTCTTTGGTCTTTACAAGTACCTGGTCATGCACTTCAGACTCTGCAATGCACCCTCTGCCTTCCAAGCGCTGATTAACGAGATCCTCTTTGACCTCCTGGATGTATGTATAGTGGTTTACCTAGACAACATTCTAGTGTACTTCAAGGATGAAGCATCACACCTCTGCAACCTGAAGAAGGTCCTGGAATGCTTACGCCAGGCCAAGCTATACTGAAAAAGGGAGAAATGTGAGTTCATCAAATAAGAGGTAGAATTCCTGGGGTAAGCAATCTGGAAAGGCAGTTTTGCCATTGCGCCATCCAAAATTGCAGCGGTAATTGAATGGCAGACCCCAGACACCCAATCAAAATTGAGTGGGTTCCTGGGTTGACTAACTTCTGCTGTAAGTTCATCAAGAATTTTGAAAAGATAGCGGAACCCCTCACGTCCTTGACTGTCAAAAGTGTACTTTACATTTGGACAGAGGAGGCACAGAAATCATTCAAAACTCTCAAAACCGCCTTCACAACAGCCCTGGTACTCCAACAACCTGACCCCAAGCTCCAATTTTTTTTGGAGACTGACTCTTCAGACTTTGCCTTAGGCGCAGTCTTGCTTCAGGAAGGGGAGCCTGGAGTATACCACCCTGTGTAATACTTCTCTAAGAAGCTACTGGATTGTGAACAAAACTACAATGTGTACAAAAAAGAACTCATGGCCATAGTTAAAGCTTTCAAACACTGGAGACAATACTTAGAAGGAGCCAAGCACACTGTCATTGTCTGCACCAACCACAGGAACCTTCTATACTTCACAGAAAAGAGAAAGATCTGCCAAAGACTTGCCAGATGGGCTCTGATTTTGTCCTCCTATAACTTCAAAATCAGTTACATCCCAGGGCACACCAACAACGCACCAGACACCCTGAGCAGACAAGAAAATCACAATGACAGAGACCAGTCCTACAGCCATTTCAACACCCAACAGTCCTAGACACCAATAAGGTTTTGATGGCCGTCCTTGGGGCCTCCCAATCACTCTCATCCTTGGAGGAGGAGGTGAAGAACGCCCAGAAGGACTCTCCATTCATCAAAGTCTTAATTTCCAAAATGAACTCCGCAAAACCCAACCCCAACTACTCTACCCACAAGTGCTTTCTTTACAGACTCAATAGACTGGTGGTACTCTCAGGAGTCATTCAGAATCAGGTCCTAGAGGAGTTACATGACTTCCTGCTAGTTGTTCACAGAGAAATCAAGAAAACTATGGTGCGTCTTCAAATCAGCTACTGGTGGCCATCCATGTTCCCCCAAGTAAAGAACTACATCTCACAATGTGTCTCATGTATGAGGAACAAACACTCTACACAGAAACCACAGGGTTTGCTTCACCCCCTCCCAATTCCAACCATGCCATGGGAATCTATCTCCATGGATTTCATTACAGACCTACCTCCCAGCCAAAGTTCACAGGGATTCTGGTTAATGTGGACCACCTCACCAAAGCTGCAGAGTTCATTGCTTGTTCATCAGGAATGTTGGCCACTGCCACGGCTCAGTTATTCCTCAAACACATTTACCGCCACCACGGTCTCCCCAAAAACATTGTCTCAGACAGAGGAACCCAGTTCACTTCCAAATTCTGGGGCAAAATAATACGACAACTCCAAGTAAAACTCAACCTGTCAACAGCCTTCCACCCTCAAACCAATGGTCAAACAGAGCAAGTCAACCAGATACTGGAAACTTACCTTTGCGCCTACGTCAACACTAAGCAGGATAATTGAGCAGAACTACTACCCTTGGCCCAGTTTAGCTACAAAAGTTCCTACCACCTGGGAGCCAAGGTGTCCCCATTCATGACCAACTACGGTTTTTCTCTGCAAGGAATTTCCACTAAAGGCTGCCCAGGGACTGTACCTCAAGCCAACAAGTACTTCCAAAACCTAAGTGATACACAGAAACATCTACAGATTAACCTCAGGGAGGCCCAACAAAGTTTAAGGTCCAAGCCAACAAACACCAACGTGCCAAAACCAGAGTTCAAAGTAGGTTCCAATGTGTATCTTGACACCAAGAACCTCAAGATTAACCAATTGGGCAGAAAGCTAGGACCCCGCCGCATTAGGCCCCTCAAAGTACTCCAGCAAACCTCTGACACAACGTACAGAGTACAGCTCCCTGACCGCTCCAGTGCCCACAATGTCTTCAATGTATCCAAACTAGAGGCAGAAAGAGAAAGCCCCCCACGCTCATCAGACTAAAGACAGCAACCCCCTGCCAACAATCCTACAACACACCCCATAATAGGAAGTGGAGGCCATACTAGGATATAGGAAAGTTTGCAACCAGGTTTGTCAAGAAGGGAAGGAGAAGTGACTGTCAGGAATATTCCTGACAACACTGTGGATCAGAATAATATTTTGTGTACAATTAATTGTAAAAAGCAGAATAAAAAATGGCAGCAGTTCTCCCTTATTGGGGAAACTGCTGCGGGAAATTGAGGCTAGAAAGAACAAATTAAAAAAACATTTTTTGATTTGGACAGTTTTTATACCCCAACTGCGGGTGCGCAGCCAGCTGCCAGCTGTTTGCAGACCGCATGGCCAACTGTCAAGCGACTGCTGGCTGCACGCCAAGCCTGATGGCTTGCCCGCTCCCGCCAGCCCACCACTGCCAGCCAGTCCCCAAAATGGGGAAATTTCCAAAAGGGGAAACTAGAAAAGGCAATTTCCCCAAACCCAAATGAAGGGGGGACTGCTGCCCAAATTTGGAATCTTCCCAATTTGGAGGGGTTTGACAAGCAGCCCAGCATTTCAATTAATGCATCAACTGCAAAGGTTAAATTGAAATGCATAAATGTGCCTAAAGATGCTCCAATTCCATGCAATGCCAAGGATAACAATTCATTGCCTACCAAGCCACTCTCATCCCAATCCCAAATTGGAATCCCAGACAACACCAAGAGTTTGGGGTCCCCTATCCAATGCTTTGTACTATTCATGCCCCACTAAGGATTAAAGTATATAATAAATCTCAATCACTTGATGGTAGTTTGTGATATCATTGAGTGAAATTACCCCTCAATAGTATAACATAAATCAAAACCAGAACTTTTACTCTACAGAAAGTTAAGACACTAAGCTTTGTCTGCCCTTTCCCAGGACTAGAAGATGAAACACTTGATCTTCTCAGCTGTCTTCACAGCTTGCCTTGGGATTAGGGGCCACCAACACACACCAGCATGGGCCATACAATGAACCACCCCATAAGTACTTCTACAAGGAGCCTGCACAGCTAAACTCCTCTGAGACGTACTCCTGGCCCACGCTGGTGTTGCCCTGCTCCACCCAGCACTTAGCAATATACACCTTTGTATTCTATGTGCTTACATACTTTGCTGGTAATTTCAGAAGATTTAACGTACACGCCAAGGTCTTTAGATGGATGATGACGGTCTATCCCATTGTGACAGCGCTCACAATGATCCAAGTTGCCAACTTGGTATCCTACCTTGCTAAAATACTCCCTCATTTTCTGGGGCTTTACAATATGAGATTCATTGCAAAGAAGAACTTAGCGCCTCCCAGGCAGTCAAGTGCATCATCAATATGTGAGAGAGGATAGAAGCCCTTCTTGGTGATTTTATTGAGCTTGCAATAGTCAATGACAACACAGCTTCTCCCATCTTTCTTCTTGACTATGAGTACTGAGGACAGCCACAGGCTCTTGGATGAGACGGGTAGACCTAATTGGACCAGCTTCTCTATTTCCTCATCTACTGTGGCGTCAGAGGCACAAGAACGTTGTATGGGACAAAGACAGATAGGGTGTTACTTGCCTGTGTCAATGTGGTGGAGTGTGTTATGTGCACACCCAAGATCAAAGTCATCCTTGGTGAATCTCTCCTTGTATTTCTTGAACAGGGCAAGAGCTGTGTCCTGTTGGGAAACAGTGAGTCCTTGTAGTTGCTATTGTGGGATGATGGTGCATACGGCAGATGGTATTACTTCTTTCAAAGGGAGGCTGAACTCATTCAGAGTGCCAAAATTGTGTATCTGCATCACCTCTTCTACTGGTAATAGATGCAAGTACGCCACCACTTGATGGCGTTTTTCCTCAACAGCAGAGTGATTGAGGTTGGCAAGTAACACCTTTATGGGCCCATGATTAGGTAGCACAATGCCAGGCGCAACCAGAGGTTCTAACCTAGAGCAATTCCAGGGGGTTTCTATTTCCCTGTAAAGCCCTTGAGGGATTTGTGAATCTAATCCAATATCCATTAGCACCTGATGACCAGCTGGGATAGTATAAGAAGAGTTGGTGCGCAATGGCAGACCCTTATATTCTTCAACTTAGGTGCAAAGATATTTAACCTGATGCCCCAATTTGCAATACTTGACTGGGACAACATCATTGAAATATGCAAAGTTAACATAGGGAGTGGTTTGGCTACCCATCTCTGGGTTTGTCCAGTTATAATACAGCGGAATTGCCTGCCCCAATATTTTGAGGACATTTTTCTCAAGGTCAGTCTTTACTCCATACTGTTGCATGAACAAGGTTCCAATCAGGATATTGTAGTTCCCATTAGGTAGCACTATAGCTGGAGCAGAGACTGCCAGAGAGCCAAAGCGTAAGGGGAGCGCACTGTACACTCCTTGGGCGGTGGTACAGTCTAGTCCAGCTGTACCATATGATTTCTTGTGATCAATATCTTGAGCAAGCCTCATTTACTGTACTGACTTGGAGGACACTATATTTATAGGGGCCCCAGTGTCAATGATAGCTTGAATTTTGAGTTTATTCACAAAAATATCAGTGTAAGTGCACTCAGAATAAGAAGAACCTATATTGTTTACTATGTGAATGTCTAAATTGTTGGAAGTAGAGAAAAATTCAACAATACTGTCACATAGTTTGGGGTGGTGATCCTTCATTGTCTCCATGGGGATGGCCACATTGACGCCCCAAAGAGGGTTGGCATCACCCAGGCGTTGAGGTTCCATATCAGGCATGTTGTCTAATAACTGGCAAGTGTTAGGGCCCAAGGGCTCCCAACTCTGATCTATTTAAAGTATAGTCTAAGAGAAGTCCTTTATTTATTATTCAGACCAAGAATGATCACAATGGAGAAAAGGGGAACTAGGATCTTTTTATACCATTTACATTGGTCTTTGAGATTCTTCCAGATTCTTCTTGAAGGTCCTTGTCTCTCTATCTGGAGTGTTATTCTAAAAGTTTGAAACATCAGCTGACTAATTCTAGTCATATTCTTTTGAACAGATTCAAACTTTGCAGTTTGCCTCAGTTGGTCATCTAAAAATACTTTGGATAGATTTTCCTTATCTGGGGCTTTCATTAGAGCGTAAGAACATCCAAAACTTATCACTGGAAGCTGAGATATGATTGGATTTGCCCGCTTACTAATTGTTGCTTGTCTTGATTTGAAATCCAATCTTGCAACCATTTTGGGACATGCTGACAGGGTTTTCAAACTTGGCTCTTTAAATTGCCATAACTTTTGATCTAGGGTACCTAGGGAGATCATCAAGGTAGCTTTCTGACAGCAAGAAGTAGCTTTATCAATCCAAGCTTTTAAAATGCAAATTTCCAAAGCTACTATGTCATGGCGGGCCATGACAGCAAGTGTAAGGCTTGGACACTTCCTTAGTGGCCTCTTGAGAGTCCTGAACCTTGGAGCGGGTCTGTACCATGTGCACATTGTCAACTAGGACCTGATGGAGTGCATTCCCTGAAACCTGGTGTCAGGCATAAAGAGTAGGTCAGGTGAAAAGTTTGTGGATTGTGTGGATGTAGAGAGCTCCTCCTCTACTCCACGCTGACTTTTTCCTGCACTTCAGGTTCTAAGGGGGGCAGCGCGTGTATACCCGTCTTTAAGTTGCAACTGGAGGCGTAATGGCCCTTCCAGTTGCAACGGTGACAGATTACCTTATTGATATTGGGTTTTGACGGGAACTTGTTGTTGATGGAAGCCTTCAAGCGTCCTGGGTAGTTGGAAACTGGGCAGGGCTTTGATCTAGTGTTGGGGGGTCTGAAAGTGTCCCCACACTGGCATAAGTAACATACCATGTCATCTAGGGTAAAGTTGTCTTGGAAAGCTAGCATGAGAGTTTGGTGCAAAGCTTTGTAGAGCTTTACTACTGCAAGTAGAGATGTATGGGTGTCATTCACAGCCAGCAACCCTGAGCCAGTGAGGATCTGCGCCTCAAGATAGAAACAGTTGGCAAAGTCAGCAATTATCTCATCTTTTCTGAAGCTAATCATCAAGAATTCATTCTTCTTCTCAGTAACCTGAGCAATGCTACCAAATTTGTATAAGAGCACATTCTTTGCCACTGCATACAACCAATTATGTTTGGGCATGTTTGGGATGATTAGATCAGTACTAGCTGCATCCAATTGATTGAGTAGTGTGGTGGCCTTGTCTTGGTTGTTGGCCCCATACATAGACATCTCAAAAAGACAGATGAAGGTGTGTACATTGCCCTTAGGATCAAACTTGGGCAAGTTCATTGGCTTGAATTGAATAGGGGTTTTGTCTTGAGGACAACAGCAAGGGAGAGACTCTTTGAGGCAGCTTTGGTTGAAGAAGTTGGTATGAGAGCTCCCGGCTGGGACAGTCTCCCTGGGGGCTCATGGGATATCAACAGGTGTTTCAGGAACGGCAAATACTTGTGGGAGGCTTTGGCGGCCTGAGGAGGATGAAGTAGCCCTGTTGTTGTATACTGAACTGGAAGTGGACTGTAGTGTGGCGCTTTCTCCAGAAGGCATTGCAGAGAGGCCAAGTCCTCCCAAGTCTTGGCCAGTGCAGCAGCATCTGGTGTCCACCAACTTGGCCCAAGTATCTTCTATCTCTATCTCTGCATTTTGGAAGGAAGAGCAAAGGCGCTCTATCAGCCTGGCACACTGGATCATTCCTTTGCAGAAGTCTTCTATGGCCGCACGCTGGGAGGCAGAGCGCTCATCATGTCCCCTCAGTTCAGCTCGTAATTTCTCAAGCTTGGCCTTGAGGGAGGCAATACTATGCTCTCCTTTGTCACGTACTTGTGACGGAAATAACTGGATAATATGAAGCTGTTTCTAAATGATGGGGAATCACCACCCAAATCCACATAGAATTGATGATTAACCACCAACGCGGCTTTAAATATCTTTTTGTGAAATGTCCAATTGAAACTCCAGGATTATGTAGAACAATCAATCCTAACCAGAGTAAACCAAGATAAAGGACCTGGGAAAGCATCAATGCATCTTCAGTGTAGAATTCTGGGCATTGAGAAGTGACACAATTTTCATTTTCCAGAATGGGGGAGGAGCTACAAAATTGGCTGGCATGAAATTAACATTTTGCGGCGCCAACAACAAAGTTCCGGATGCTAGGCCCCATCTTCCTGAAAGATTCTGTTCAGAATCAGATTGTACGGGATATACTGCAACAACCCAAGCACAGGATGCATTTTTAAAATTTAAAATTAGAACTTGGGGTAATTGATTTTTATTGAGTAAATTTAGAAGGACTCAACTCTTAGAGTTGAAACAGGGAAAATTATTCAATATATACCAGAAAAGTTGACTAAGCAATACCACCTGAGTCTTGATCTCCTATTCCTTTGGCATCTTCAAGCAAGTATCTAGGCCAGGTTTCAAAGAACCCTTGCGTGACCAGTTTCTGAAAACCATGCCAATTAATGAGCTTATATTGGGTGACCCTCATATTACGTCAATTTAGCAACGTCAGTTTACAAGGGGGAGCTGGTTTCAGCTGGCAAACAGGAGCAGTTGTGACCCATTTTTGATTGACTGTTTGGTTTAAATCTGTTAACTTGGTCAATTTTGATATAGGTTTTCTGGCCTTCCGTGCCTTCTTGCTTGGACAGACAATACCCGGCATTATGGAGCCTACCATGACAGTACTTGCTTCATTTCCCAAAACATCTCATTATTTGTGGCTGCAATGTCCTCTACATGTTGCTGTACTTGGTTAAGTTCAGAGCAGCCGTGGCCCTCAGTGGTTGAGTCCTTTAAAAATTGGGATGAGAACTCCTGGCATAGCTAGGAGACCTCTTCTTGAATGATTTCCTTAATATGGTTGTCATATTTTATGAAGTTGTCTCAAAGTGCCAGAACCTTAGCCTTGGCAGCATTGGTAATATTACTGGACTCCTCATTCTCCTGCCAAACAAGGCGTCACATCTCGTTGATGTTGTCAGTATTTTTGGCAACCTTCTTGTTCAAGTCATGCAGGCAACTATCTTGTTGCTCCAGGGATGTGTCATGCTTGACAAAAAGGTCATCCATGTTGCTCTTGGTTATGTGGGCCCCGCTATGTACTGTTTAATGGCTATGGCGTGGCAGGTAACGTCCTGGGCCCAGGCAGGCCCCAACCCAAAATTCTTCAGAGTCAATTCTATGATATGGACCAAGCAGCTATTTAGCTGGTGGGTGAGGTCCTCCAGCTGGCGGGCCAGGGCAGCTTGGTTTTCCTTGTTGGCTTGGGTCTAAGCTCAGATTTCCTTGAACCTGGAGTACAGCTGTTGTACTAGACAGTCCTAGTAATGGTGTTGGCGCTCTGCATACGTAACCAGGTCTTGAAGCTCCTAATTATGTTGGGCTTGGACTCCCAGTAGTTGATGTAGCGCGGGGTGGAAAAATCCTTGCAGATAATTGGTTGTCCTCTTGAGGGTGGGGAAACATTTGAGGCTCCCTTCATCAGTTGCCAGATAACTATGAAATATAGCCATGAGGCATTGAGCCTCAGGATATTGGTGGAAGAGGAACAACTGGGTGTTGGCAAGCTCCTGGCTAAGCTGATATACAAGGAAAAGTCCAGAGGCCACTGATGCCAGGTCTTGGCAATTGACCAGGGTAAGGTGTGCCAGTGGTACCACAGGAACTCCAGTGTACTGGCAGTAAGGAAGTACGGGTGGATCTTCTACGTTAATCACGTCCTCCTGCTGACAGAAAAGCTGGTCTCTCTTGATGTTGCTGGTTTCCATTACTAAGTAATGTTCCCCAAATCCAGTTAGGTCTTTGGGGATAGAAGGAGGCGTATTAGACTTGGAGGACAAAGGTTGGTTGGAGTGTGTGGTGACCCTGTAGTAAGTACCAGTTGTTGAAAATTGGCGTACACCAGCAGATTCAACAGAAGAATTAGGAGGCAGGGGCACACACTCACTATGTGCCTTCAAATGTGAAGATTCAGAAGAAATTGACCAATTTGGATTGTAGTACTTAATTTTATTGGGTCCTATACAAGTAGGTAAAAAATTCTTCCCCTTGGTGTTTACTGCCAACACCTTATATAGGGGTATTCTAATATTACTAATCACCAGTCACTGGCAATGTCTTCTAGGACATTCCAGCGCACTGAAGAGTCTGAGTTGGGTTGGCAGAAAAAGGGAAACCCTTTTATTTTAGGGCTCAATCCCGCAATGCCTAGCACAAGGACACCCTCTGCTAGCACAATTATCAGTGATTCTTTTTAAGATATGCAATCACTTCTATATCTAGTTCTTAACAAGGAGTCAATTAGGCCATTCAAATCAACCCTGGCATCTTGGCGTTATTTTCTCTCCAAGCTGACGCCTCAGTGCTTGATATTAATTATTGCGGCGCTCTGGCGCTTGTAATTAATTGTGCTGGCGCATTGGTGCTTGATGTAAATTATTGTGGCGCTCTGGCGCTTAAAAATAATTGTACTGGCATCCCAGCGCTTGATGTAAACTAAGGCGGTGCTCTGGCGCCAATAATAATCAATCATGGCGCTGTGGCGCTTGTTATTTAAGGTAGCGGCGGTGTGGCGCAATATTTCTTGACAACAACGTCATGGTCTACTAATCATATATTTAATTCTATGATAAGTTGATACTAATTTCTGGAAGGGTAATTAATTGGCCCTGGTTAATTTTCCATAGCCGCCTAATGAATTAAGCTTTTCATAATCCCTGGTCAACAATTCTTCACACCGCCCCCATCCTACAATACCTAAACCATGAGGGTATCTTTGAGCTAGAAACCGGTGCCTCTGACTATGCCATATGGGTAGTCCTCTGTATCCAAACGGCCCAAAAAGACTTTCTTCTCATGGCATATGAATCAAGGAAGCTATTGGACAACAAACAAAGATACCATATACATAAAAAGGAGTTGGTAGCCATCATAAACTGCCTCATGAAGTGGCAATGCTATCTGGAAGGAGCCCAAACGTTCAAGGTACTCAGCAACCATAAATTGATGGTATTCTTTGAAACACAACAACACTTGTCAAGGAGACAAGCCAAGTGGATGAGTCTCATACAGAGATACCCCATGCAAATTAAATATCAGTCAGGCAAGGAAATGCTTACTGCAAATGCCCTGTCAAAGCTATACAGCAAACATGTCCTCTGCACTGATGATGATCCCAACTGGCCCATGTTAATCATGGGGAATCTCCTGGAAGGGTTCCCACCTGGAACACTAATAGATATCCAAGAGAAAGTCCTTAATAACAACCATCTGTTCAAAAATGTGTATGGTACCCTTCACTGAATACTCCCAAATGGCAACACTGTACTCTACGTCCCATCAACAAAAAAAGATTGACACAATCCTCCAATATCACAGAGACTTGGGACACACCTTTAGCAGAAACTTGCATGAATACCTTGATACATGCTACTGGTGACCTAACATATTAGATGATATCATAGAGGTACTGGAGCAATGAGAAGTCTGTGAGAAGTACGCCCAATCCAAAGCACCACCCAAGTCAGTAGTACCTGTATCTATCACACAATTCTTCAAAGTATGGTCACTGGATATTGTGGAACCCATGCCTGGTGAAAACAATGACAAAAAGCACATCATCATAGCTATCAACTATGCAACCAGATGGCCTGTGGCGCAAGCCACTAAGGAACACAAAGGCAACAATGTGAGACAATTCATTGGGAAAGAAATAATAGCCAAGTTTGGTAAACCTGACTTCCTAATCACAGACAGAGGCACCAAACTTAAGGCCATTGACACCAATATCTACCTTGCCAAGAATGGGATAAAACACATCACTACCAGCCCATATCACCCTCAAGCAAATGAACAAGTAGAACAACTAAACAGCACACTTGTAGAAGCCCTCAGTAAGTTATCTGCTAACAATCCAAAAGCCTGGTTTGATATGCTACCAACCGCCTTTATGGTCTGCAGAACACAAGCTAACCGCAATACAGGCAAAAGCCCTTACAAACTTGTCTATGGTCAGAAACCCTCACTTGTCAGTACAACCACGGGTCCACAACTGCCACTTCCAAAGAAGGTACCAGACAGTAATGACCCAAAAGTACTACACGCCAGAAAGAAACAAGAAAAGATGGAGCACTAAAGGGTCCAGCGGGAAGCAATCCCATTGCAAAAAAAAAGGACCCAAGGCAGAGACAAAATCTGGGTTGTCAATCACAACCAACACAAACTAGACCCAGGATTATGCAGACCAGGCATTGTCATGGAAATTAAGCCCAATAACACCTACCTCATCAAAAAGATTGGAGCTTGAACTGAAATGTATGCACCACAACTAACTCTGCTTGTATAAAGCAAGAACAGTCCAACAAAATTCAAGGCTCTCAGTACCCAACACCAAACTGGATCAATACCAAGCCCGTATACCAGATACCCTCAAGAAGATTCCCAAGGCTCTGCCTTCCAGCACCCCAGGGGGAGATGTCGCAACATCTTTGATTACTCCCTCTTGGGGAATTAATGCCCCAAGTAAATCACCAAGTGGCTCACCAAATGGTTCACTGCCCAGTCAATAAACTGGTGGCACCATTATCAGTTAACCATCTATGACAGGGATCACTTAATCCAGGTCCTAAATGGAACACAACTTGATTAAAACTTGTGACTCAAGAGGAACATTACTTAGATAAGCCCCATGACCTCCATGACGTACATGTACGGCATGTGGCTTGTTATGTACTATATATTCTTCTATATTCATACCCAATAAAGTATCATTCTCTTCTTAATCTTCCCCTTTATTTTGTTTATTATACTTCCCAGAAGTATAAACTTGACAATATTTAACAATAAAATTGGCTAAAATATACATTTCTCTTCTTGATTTTATTTTTTTTAAAAATTTATTATGTCTTCTTCCAACACCAACCAAGTCAACAATCTGTTCCCTGACCTTGACAAAATCATGCAGGGCTACTCTGGGTCTCTTAACAGTGAAGACTCTGTATATGGCCACTCCCAACCCACAGGCCCCTCCGCAAGCCCCAGCCAGGAGGTTTTCTTTCTCTCACGTCCTCAGGCATGGCTCTGTTTGCTCATCACGCACAGGCAGCTGCCAACCCAAATCCTGTATCAACAATGGCATCTTGAACCAGCTATTTGAGCCATGGGGTCACCCAGAGAGTCCTGAATCCCAAAACAGCCAATCAGATGACATTAGCCAGTTCCCAAGATAAACACATCCCGCCTCCACCCAATCAGCCTGCAAGACGCAGAATAAAGCTAATTATCCTGGAGATTGTTCTCAAAATGGTTGAAAAGCAAGGGAAGCTTATGTCCCATGGGGAAATTACAGCCGCAATAAAGTTTGCAAAATCCACTGTGGCTGCAACCCTGCAAACCCACACCAACTGTGGCCCCCTACCAAGAAGACCCCAACTGGTGCCCATTCTTTGACTGAAGGTGAAAAAGCCCACCCCCTCATGATGGCTATTATGAAGCGTGACCCGCAGATGCCCCTGGCCCAGGTCTGTCTCCAACTGGGACTCCACAGCATTTTCACCAATAAGATAATGGTGAATTTGTGGATGCATGGAGTTGTGGTTGCCTACAAGCTCTTATCCAATCAGATTCTCAGTGGCTCCATTTTGATAAAAACTGACCCCTATGATTCTAACATCATCAATTTTATCAAAGGGAGGGCAATGAGGGCCTGTAATGACGTAATTGTCCTGTCATATGCCAAGATTCAGCAAGTATTCAAGACTTTGGAGAAAAGCGCATCCAGTCTGACCTATTCAAGCGCAGGCCAATCCTGTATCAATTTGTTGGGGTTTTGTTGGCAGTCTCCCCATTGAGTGTCAATTATTACTTGGTAATATCAAACACTGCAGATGGGTATGCCTAACAGACAGAGCTCAAGGGTATGCTGGAGGAGTGGACTACCCAAAACACTGTGTACACAGTTGTACTGAGTGCAGAGATGGAGCAGCAGGAATGGGCAACACATGAAATCAGGGCTGTGGGGCATACCTGTTGGTCCTACCCCATCAACCACGCCAACATGCATCTTGCAGATGTATGTCTCTATAATTTTGGTTCCACACTCAGGCGCTTAAAGCCTGCCACATAAAATAAACTGTGCACTCAAATCAATAAGGGTTATGAGCTTTTCACTTCCGTGTTTGTCCAGGGCTTATTTGATCTCATCATCTTCTATGCAAGTGATAGTGATAATTCCAGAAAGGACCCCTCCCTCCCCCCACGCCAATCCATTTGTTTCACCAAGCCCACATATGTGGCAAGAAAAATTTGATCAAATGAAGCAATCAGCTCTTGCTGCCCCTCCCCAGTCAACAACCCCTGCCTCCTCATCAAGCCACCTGCCTTCCAAACCTGACTCCCAAACCACTGCCCATCTCCCCCCACTATCTCTGATGCTTTCCCTTTTACGGGCGCAGATGAAGGCAATGTTCATTCTGCCCATTCCCTCCCCTTCTCTTCCTTTGATGAGTAAAATAAACTTTTTCTTTGTGACAACTTATTATAAAAATATTAAATCTTCCAATTATAATTAATAATATTTTCTTTTTACACTATCAACATTTCCCAAAATTAATACAATGTTGTGCACTTTATGAACAACTAAAATTATTAGCATACATATTTTTATCAACATTAACAAATTAAAGACATAAATGTAAATATTGTATTTAAATATTGCAATTAGACATCAACTCTTGATATTTTGATTAATTGCATAACTCAATGTATTTTATTTAATAAAATTCATTGTAAACTTGGCCTTTTTCATTGTAATTTATTGAAATGGACTGTGTTTATATTAGAGAGCCATTAACTCTTAGCACAAATATTGATGCATAGTGTATTTTACAGCCTGTATATTTACCTATTGGCAATAATTCTGTAAACATTTCAGTCAGATTTTGCAAGAGAAATAATAATGTAATGTGTGATTGGATGGAAACTAACTAATTAGAATCCAGTGCGTAAATATCAGAAAATGCACTATTGCCACAGCAAAGAAAATCAGCCATTTAATGATAATAAACATTAATTTAATAATCCATTACATTAATAATACCTCATAAAATCTGACTGAAATGTTTACAGAATTATTGCCAATAGGTAAATATACAGGCTGTAAAATACACTATGCATCAATATTTGTGCTAAGAGTTAATGGCTCTCTAATATAAACACAGTCCATTTCAATAAATTACAATGAAAAAGGCCAAGTTTACAATGAATTTTATTAAATAAAATACATTGAGTTATGCAATTAATCAAAATATCAAGAGTTGATGTCTAATTGCAATATTTAAATACAATATTTACATTTATGTCTTTAATTTGTTAATGTTGATAAAAATATGTATGCTAATAATTTTAGTTGTTCATAAAGTGCACAACATTGTATTAATTTTGGGAAATGTTGATAGTGTAAAAAGAAAATATTATTAATTATAATTGGAAGATTTAATATTTTTATAATAAGTTGTCACAAAGAAAAAGTTTATTTTACTCATCAAAGGAAGAGAAGGGGAGGGAATGGGCAGAATGAACATTGCCTTCATCTGCGCCCGTAAAAGGGAAAGCATCAGAGATAGTGGGGGGAGATGGGCAGTGGTTTGGGAGTCAGGTTTGGAAGGCAGGTGGCTTGATGAGGAGGCAGGGGTTGTTGACTGGGGAGGGGCAGCAAGAGCTGATTGCTTCATTTGATCAAATTTTTCTTGCCACATATGTGGGCTTGGTGAAACAAATGGATTGGCGTGGGGGGAGGGAGGGGTCCTTTCTGGAATTATCACTATCACTTGCATAGAAGATGATGAGATCAAATAAGCCCTGGACAAACACGGAAGTGAAAAGCTCATAACCCTTATTGATTTGAGTGCACAGTTTATTTTATGTGGCAGGCTTTAAGCGCCTGAGTGTGGAACCAAAATTATAGAGACATACATCTGCAAGATGCATGTTGGCGTGGTTGATGGGGTAGGACCAACAGGTATGCCCCACAGCCCTGATTTCATGTGTTGCCCATTCCTGCTGCTCCATCTCTGCACTCAGTACAACTGTGTACACAGCGTTTTGGGTAGTCCACTCCTCCAGCATGCCCTTGAGCTCTGTCTGTTAGGCATACCCATCTGCAGTGTTTGATATTACCAAGTAATAATTGACACTCAATGGGGAGACTGCCAACAAAACCCCAACAAATTGATACAGGATTGGCCTGCGCTTAAATAGGTCAGACTGGATGCGCTTTTCTCCAAAGTCTTGAATACTTGCTGAATCTTGGCATATGACAGGACAATTACGTCATTACAGGCCCTCATTGCCCTCCCTTTGATAAAATTGATGATGTTAGAATCATAGGGGTCAGTTTTTATCAAAATGGAGCCACTGAGAATCTGATTGGATAAGAGCTTGTAGGCAACCACAACTCCATGCATCCACAAATTCACCATTATCTTATTGGTGAAAATGCTGTGGAGTCCCAGTTGGAGACAGACCTGGGCCAGGGGCATCTGCGGGTCACGCTTCATAATAGCCATCATGAGGGGGTGGGCTTTTTCACCTTCAGTCAAAGAATGGGCACCAGTTGGGGTCTTCTTGGTAGGGGGCCACAGTTGGTGTGGGTTTGCAGGGTTGCAGCCACAGTGGATTTTGCAAACTTTATTGCAGCTGTAATTTCCCCATGGGACATAAGCTTCCCTTGCTTTTCAACCATTTTGAGAACAATCTCCAGGATAATTAGCTTTATTCTGCGTCTTGCAGGCTGATTGGGTGGAGGCGGGATGTGTTTATCTTGGGAACTGGCTAATGTCATCTGATTGGCTGTTTTGGGATTCAGGACTCTCTGGGTGACCCCATGGCTCAAATAGCTGGTTCAAGATGCCATTGTTGATACAGGATTTGGGTTGGCAGCTGCCTGTGCATAATGGGCAAACAGGGTCATGCTGGAAATTTCAGAAGAAAGATCACACTCTTGGGTGGGGTTTGTGGAGGAGTTTGAGGGTTGGGAGTGGCCATAAACAGAGGCTTTGCTGTTAAGAGACCCAGCTTAGCCCTGTGTGATTTCATCAAGGCCATGGAATAGCTCGTTGACTTGGTTGGTGTTGGAAGAAGACATAATAATTTTTTTATTAAAAAAATTAAACTCAAAAAGAGACGTGTATATTTTATTCAATTTATTGTTAAATATGTTAGTTTTGTGAATAGTAGGATCTAAATTTTAGCCGTCCTAAACTGGAATAGGGTGATTTTTGAGAATGCCTATGATTTCTAAAAGAATCAGCACAAATCTACTCTAGATCCTTTAGCATCCTTTTTGAGATACTCATAAATTATATTTATTTCAAATTCCTTGCAATTATGATTTGAAACTTTGTTCTTGGATTTGACATTCTCGCTATTTCAGATTTGTTAATTATTACATGATGTCTATGATTTGTTTGACATACAGGAAATCTCAAATTGTGCATTTCTGATTAATGTATCCCACATTTGTTTGTTGAGTTTTTTCTTTATTTAGTTGAGTTATCTTCTCAAGGGATTTGAAATTTGCCAATTTAAATTAATCAAAAAAGTGAAATAAATGGTTAATTTTATTAAATATTTTAATTTTCACTCAGCTGAGTTGACTGTGTCACACTTTTTGCATTACAGCGCCACAATTATTTGAGATTATAGAGCTCAGGGCATTTGCTTAAATACAGTCATATGTGAGGATATGAGTAGTATCATATCAGAAGAGCCAGGATAGAATGGAACCAGGATTACTGTCCAGCAATGGCTTCTGATCACACAGAAGCACTTAAGGATTAGGATAAAGGTCAGCCAGATTAAATATATATCCAAGACGGTTCAAGATTAAAGCTTTCAAGAACATTTTATTGTAAATAATTAATTCTTCATATACCTTCTGCAGGGGTAATCTCTGGACTGCTCTTGATGTCTTCTAGGACATCCTAACACACCCCTAATTTGGGTAATTATTAATCTAGGTTTGGCGCTTATTGCACGTCAACCAATAGAATATCTTCATCTTCACCCAGCACAGGTGATCCTTGCTGGTGTGAAATAATTTAGTTACATCAGGATCACTTCCTACTTCCTTGGCATACCACAAGCTTAATGCTTATTAATGAGATAAATATGGGAATTTGAGATTATGGGGAATTGAACCCAGCGCCTCAGCACTTGATGTAAAACTAGTTTGGCGCCTGATCCAGTTGCTAGGTGACGCTGCGGCGCCTGTGTCTTTTTCCAAGTGGTGCGGCAGCAAATTATGTATCACTTGAGTGCCGCAGTGGTGCTTATCATTGGCTGATTTAAGGCTCAGGTCAGCAGACTACTGCTGATTCAATATGCATATAATTTATACTACCAATTTATGTTATTTGGTAGCTGTAATTCATATCCGCGAGCTCCGTCATAATTAGTATCATTGTATTTTGTACTACTAATTTACTTTAAATTTAGAACCTGAGCGTAAAAATGTGGGATTGTCAAATCCTTGGTCCAAATTTTGAATCACTTTTGTGGGATGGCCTTTTTTAATTAGATTAATTTTTTGAGTATTTATTTGAATATTTGAAAATGCAGGAACTCATAGACACTTTGCAAAGTTCAAGTTGAGCTGCATATTTCCAATGGACAAAATGAATTAACTGGAATCAATTTTGAGGCGTTCAAATCCATCAACCATTTTCATTAAGTTTACTATGTTTTTTGAAATTGCGGGATTTTCAAATCCAAGAACCAAATTTCAAATCAATTTTGAATGCCACTAGTAAACTCAGATATTAATTGCAGGAACTGGAATCCAAATTGAATGTACAGTAAGCACACTAGGAAACACCAACCCAAATCAAGAAGCTTCATCACAACTAAAACCAAATGAAAAATTCAATCTCAACAACCATTTTTAGACATAAAAAGTGACTAAACTTTAAATTATCCAAACCTGGAAAGTATACAATTTTATACACTTCAAATCACAAATATAAAAACTCTGCTACTATTCAAGGCTAAATCAAGAGAAAAGAACTACTCATAACTAAACCAATAAATCCAAATAAATACATATTTAATCTAAAATTTATTTTTTTTATTTTTATGGACCATCAATCACATTCCCAACCAGCTCCTGCACCAGCCTGTGAGGCAGCCTGTTCACGAGGGCGTCCCAGAGGGTCCAAGAACAGACCCAGAACCCAACTTGAGGGGAGTCATGCCAACACTGTTGTAAAGCTAGCAGCAAAGGGTTGCTAATTTCTACAAGCAGTTAGTCAGGGACCTAATTCTTATTACTATACCTGTTGATGGTATAGTGGCAGCCTGTAAAAGAACAGAATAATATAAAGGTGTAAGGACAAAACTAGTGTTTATTATGATAGTATTGCACTTATATAGTATGAGGCAGGGGAATTTCCACCAAGGGAAGGGAGGCACAGAAAGAATAATTAATCTAATGGAGGGGAGTGGTTTGGTATAGCAGAAAGTCCTGCGCAAGAGAACAACCATTTTCACATGACTTTCCTTAAGGAGGCAGGTGGCAATAACTTTGTTGTTCTATTATTAACCTCAGAAGTAAAGAATGTGTCTTGTGCGCATTCAAAAGGCACTTCAAACACCCGTTTTAAGGGCGTTTTAAACAATATTAACCTTATTAAAACCAGGACCCAATAAAACAATCACACAACCATTATATTGCTCAATTCCTAGATGGACAATTTAATGTCTAATCCATTCAATCTGCGACAAACACACAGGCCTCCCAAGATGTCATTGCCAGTCAACCACCTCCCACATCCCAGTCCAGATCAACCAGCCTGAATCCAAGACAGAAGCTTCTTTCAAGGCCTGCCACAAAAGTTTTCTACACCAGGGTCACCAGTAACACTGAGGTTACTTACACCTCCACTGTGTACCCAGTTGTCACCCAGCCCCGCACTCTTGATCCAAGAGTTGCTACTTCCTTCCCCTGCGTCTTTGACACCACCTATGAGCCATTGGTCACTACCAAAGAGCCATCTGCGCCTGTATCATATGCCACCATTCACAGCGCCAGTGCAACCAAGCATGATCCCACCTTCTACACAAAGGTTCACATCCCCTGTGTTGAGCCTACCTGTCAGGGACCCACTTCACTAGAATAAGGTCTCTGTACTCCATCCAGTATTCCATATTAATTTCAGGCAAGGTGGCCATTTTCATCAACCCAGCAGTAGTGCTCACATTCTTCATAGCAGGAATCACAACCAAGAGGACCAATTCAGTGTTGTAGGATATCAAGAAGAGAGTCATACATAGTAGCAAAGCTAATTCACCCAAGCCACCACCAATATTAGTAGTAAGCATTCTAGGCACTAGCTAGGTTTCCTATATCCAACTATTTTAGCACACCGTAAATCTGGGAATTGGGAACAGGATAAAGGTTTTATTAAACAAACAAGAATTAAGGAAGGGAATTATCCACTTAAATAACCATAAGATCTAACATCAGAAGATCTCAAACACCTCTGTTATGTATCAGGGGCAAATGATTGAGCTCAGAGTTGATCACAAGCATGAAACCTTGCAGTTGGATTTTGGTGATAAGCAATATAGAGTTTCACAATACCCTGGAGGTGAAACAATCATTGGAGGAATTGAATAATCAGGGAATTTGTTGAGATATCTTTTAGGAAATCCAAATCATAATTGAAAACAATTTAAAAATCCCTTAAGGATAATTAATGATGTCAGGAATTGGTTCCTGACACTGCCTGTCTTCCAGGATGCCGTGGTACCTGTCAAGGGCTGGCGTCAGTTGACAGTTAGTGAGCGTGAAGATCTCCTCAACTGTAAAGTTACACCTCCCCATTAGGCCTCCACTTCAAATCCTGCCAAATGCTTGGGAATTTCTACCAAATTATGTTTGAATATTTATCTAAAAAGTTACTGAAAAGGCCCAAGTATGGCCATCAATTTAATATTTTGGAATTATTCTGAAGATGCCCCCATCTAATCCACCCAATAGACACCTCTGGTTAAATATCATGTGCAAGAGCAGCCAGAAGCAGTGGTAATTGCATCTAAAGTATATTTCTGATGGTAGTTGGTTCAGTTTTCCTTTTGACTATGTCCATTCAAAAAATTTCAAGATCTTCCTGCCTCAAGAAATGCATTTTTATCCACTCATATCATTGGTCAATTGGTTTGTGTCATTTGATCTACCACCCCAATACTATCACATCCCTTAAATGAATACAAGAGCTGTAAAAGACCTTGCTTCATCATTCTCTACTCTAATAAAGTTCAAAATTTGTTAGTTTAATTTGGTCTTCTAGTTTTGCCTGTTGCTTTTGGTGTTCAGTTGATTCCTTCTCCCCTTTGGCCTCCCAGGAATTGTTGGAAGCAATCTTTTGATTGTTGCTGAAACCGCAATTTTATTGTGGTTGAGAGCTTGGTTTTATTTCCTACTAATCTGCTCCCCAATTCTCACATCAACTGCCTGAACAGGGGAATGGCAGTTTGGGATATTGCGTCCCAATTGGTATCACAGCCAGATATATTGGCAACATCAACAAAAAAATATGGCAACACCAGGCAAATTGCCAAATCTACCATCTTAAGCGGCAGCCCAAACTCCTTCATTCTATTCATATCAATGTAATCAAGCAGTGGGTTACAAAGGATTGCCACCTGGACTCACTTGCTGTCCAATCAATGCTTGCCACAGAGTTTGGGCTTTCTGTCTCCAAAACTCTTGTATACAAAGCAATAGTCAAATTTGGCTTCTCTTGGAAGGCCTAGGAGTTTCTCTGTACAATAGTAACAGCAAGAAAACAATCAAAGATCAACGCATTTATGCCAAGACTTATCTGGCCCTTAAGGAGACTGGCAAGGTAAAGTTCTTCTATATTGACAAATTATTGTTTTTCTCCTCACTCAGGTCTAGGCATGGGTGGGTTGAGAAGGGGTCCAAGGACGGTGTAGCCCATTGTGCAGCTGTCTGTTCCCAGACCTATTCAATGGTTGCGCTTCTTGGTCCTCGCGGGTTGGACCAATACCAAATAATTAAGGGCTCCCATAACAGCAAAACATTTCTTGGTTTTCTCCAAGCTGACAAGGAGTATCTTTAGATAAATTACAGCAGCACAACCAACGTTGTTGTGCTTGATAATATCAGGCTCCACAAAGTGGATCTGGTTATGTCTGAGTTCCTGCCCATCAATAAAAATAGCCATTTGGCCAACCACTGCCTGGCTGACTGGCCAATGAGACTCCTCTTCTTCCCACCATATTCCCCATTCCTGAATTCAATTGAGGAGGTGTTTTATTGGATCAAGAACAAGGTGAAACAAGGCCTCCCTCAGGACACTGAGGATTTCTTCAACATTCTTGAGATCAGTTAATTTGCCATGCCACCCAATGTGGTGGCAGCTTTCTATTAGCACTTGGAATCCTTCCTTCCAAAAGCCCTTGCCTCTGAGCTAATCAGATAATTGAGCGCTCTGGGTTTTATTTGTTTTTATTTTGTTTTCATTAGGGCTCAAAAATTATTATTTATACATAATGATGTGACGTTTGATTGTATTATAGACATATAAGAATCTGTACAAAAGGTAAGTAAAATTAATTATACTAGATATAGATATATGTATTTTTTATTATAATCCACTAAATAGTGTATTGACTGTAGAGTTAACAAATAAAAAATTAAAAAAGATAGAATTAGATTAATTTTATTTGAACAATTGTGAATCCTTGTTGGAACTTTGACTTTTTTAAGCCACAAATTGGACCTTGCAAGTCATCATCTTATCCTTAATATTTCAGTGTCACTATAGCCACACACACAAAAACCAATGATTTTCATGTATCTCTTACTAATTTGTACTTAGGACGCAGGTCAAACATATTTATCAAATCATATTACAGGGAAATGAAATTTGAGTTCTAAACAATCACTGTTTTATAACATAAGTGGAGCAGGCTGTCTGTTGCAGATAAATTCAGTTCTTGATGTTTAACTATGTAATAAAGGAAGCTGTTCTTAACAAGCTAACAACTAAAAAAATTCTTTTTTATTATTTGATGTGTTTGCAACTATAACTAATGTCTTATAATATATTTAGATATATTACTATTACAACTGAACTATTGAATTTTAAATATTAAAATTTAAATATTAATATTTGAAAAAAAGTTAAATTTCAAGGGAATAAAATTTATTAAGGATATGCAACTTGTAAATGGAATGCAATTAATCTGGGGAATTATACCCCAAAATCAAATTTTGGACTAAAGCGTCTAACGGGATCCACATACTCTTCTGTACGTGGTGGACAACCCTGGATGCAATTGATATAGGGGTGGCGCCCTGTACCCCAGTGGTTGCCAAACGCTTGATAAAAGGGAGGCGGGGAGCAAATCAATTAGTAGATTCTTTTTGGGAGGCATGTAGTACCCATACAACAGGCCATTGCAAAGAAGCCATGCAGGATGTGCTCAACTGTCCTATATCCCTGTGGTGTCTTCTGGTGTTCTAGTGCTAATTGGCATATATCAATTTGTATAGGTACATCCTCCAACTTTTTGACATTGGTTTTTAATGTGCAGTGAAGGAGGATTCCCAGGTATAACGCGACATGAATTCTTTGCAAGGTATATTTTTCCAAGAACATACACAGTTTTTTAAAGACTTGAACTAACCTATTGATATAAAATGTTTGATTGAATTTGAAGAGGGTTCCTGGGGGCGCCCAACTTGAATCAGCCCCCCAGGCCTTGGCAAACAAAATAAATAAAGGCTTGAAATTATTCACTTGGACTGTGTTCCTAACTTTATTTGATAATGCTTTGAATAATTCATTAAAAATTGCAGATTTCAGATATTCATTTCCTACTTGAAAGTCAGTTTTTATTAAGTTTTTTCATATTTGTTGATATTTGTAAATGGGAATTGCTGAATACTTTCATAGATATATTCAAAGTTTAATTTGATATCTCCGTGAATTTCATTCATCTTTTTGAAGTTGATATTTGCTCATGTTTGTATGCTTCCCTAATCCACGGCAAGCACCCTGTGGGTGGCAAATATTTCTCAGCTCTAGCTTCAATATTTGCAAAATTATTCATACTGTAAATTCAGAACCTGAACGTAAAAATGCAGGGTTGTCAAATCCTTGGTCCAAATTTTGAATCACTTTTGCAGTCAACTCAGCTGAGTGAAAATTAAAATATTTAATAAAAGCAACCATTTAATTTGACTTTTTTTGGTTTATGTAAATTGACAAATTTTGAATCTCTTGAGCAGATAACTCAACTAACAAAAGACAAAACTCAGCAAACAAATGTGGGATACATGAATCAGAAATGCAGAATTCTAATGTACAATTTGAGATTTCCTGTATTTTAAACAAATCATAGACATCATGTAAAAATTAACAAATCTGAAATTGCGGGATTGTTGAATCCAAGAACCAAGTTTCAAATCATAATTGAGAGGAATTTGAAATAAATATAATTTATGGGTGTCTCAAAAAGGATGTTAAAGGATCTAGACTGGATTAGTGCTGATTCTTTTAGGAATCATAGGTATTCTCAAAAATCACCCTATTCTAATTTAGGACAGCTAAAATTTAGATCCTACCATTCACAAAATTAACATATTTAACAATAAAATTGACTAAAATATACATTCCTCTTTTTGAGTTTAAGTTTTTTAATTACAATTTATTATGTCTTCTTTCAACAAAAACCAAGTCAACGAGCTGTCCCTGGCCTTAACAAAATTATGCAGGGCTACGCTGGGTCTTCTAATAGTGAAGCCTCCCTCTATGGCCACTCCCAACCCGCAGGCCCCTCCCCAAGCACTACCCAGGAGTGTGTTCTTTCTCCTGTGTCCTCAAGCATGGCCCTGTTTGCCCATCACGCACAGGCAGCTGCTAACCCAAATCATACAGCAACACTAGCATCCAGAATTGACCAAGTGAGCCATGGGGCCACCAATGGAAGCCAGAATCCAGAAACAGCCAATCAGATGACACTGTCTGGTTCTCAAGGCAGACACATCCCTCCCCCCAGCCAATCAGCCTGCAAGACGCAGATAAAACTTAATCACTCCAGAGATTGTTCTTGAAATGGTTGAAAAGCAAGGGAAGCTTATGTCCCTTGGGGGAAATTGCAGCCGTGATGGGGTTTGCAAAGTCAACTGTGGCTGAAACCCTGCAAGCCCAAAAAATGTGTCCCCCCTACCAAGAAGACCCCAACTGGTGACCGTACTTTGACTAAAGGTGACACAGCCCATCCCCTTATGATGGGCATTATGGAACGTGACCCACAGATGCCCCTGGTCCAGGTACATCTTAAACTGGGACTCCATGGCATCTTCACCAATAAGAGAGTAGTGAATTTGTGGATGCACAGAGTTGTGGTTGATGCTAGAATCTTGTCCAATCAAGTTCTCAGTGGCCCCATTTTGGTGGATACCAACCATACAATTCAACTATTATTAATTTTATCAAAGGAAGGGCAATGAGGGCCTGTGATGGCATCATCTTTATGTTTTATGCTAAGATATCTGCAAGTATTCAAGACTATGGAGAAAAGTGTATCCATTCTGATGTGTACACACGCGGCCCAATCTTGTATTGTTTTGTTGAGGTTTTATTGGCGGTTTTCTCATTGGGTATCAGTTATTACTTGTCAATATCAAACACCACAGATGGGTGTGCCTACCAGACAGAGCTCAAGGTCATGCTGGAGGAGTGGACTACCCAAAACGCTGCGTACACAGTTGTACTGAGTGCTGAGATGAAGCAGCAGGAATGGGCTACCCAAGAAATCAGGGCTGCAGGGCATACCTGCTGGTCCTACCCCATCAACTATGCATATATGCATCTTGCAGATGTATGTCTCTACAATTTTGGTTCCGCCCTCAGGCGCTTGAAGCCTGCCACCTACAACAAACTATGCACCCAGATTGATAAGGGGTATGAGCTTTTCCCTTCCGCGTCTGTCCAGGACTTATTTGATCTCATCATCTTCTATGCAAGTGATAGTGATAAGTCCAGAAAGGACCCCCGTCTCTCTCCACGCCAGTCTATCTGTTTTGTCAAGCCAGTATATATGACGGAAGAAGAATTCAAGCAATTGAAGCAAACCACTCTTGCTGCCCCTTCCCAGTCAACAAATCCTGCCTCCCCAACCCCCCATCAAGCCACCTGCCTTCCAACCCTGACTCCCAAGCCACCACCCATTTCCTCACTACTATCTCTGATGCTGCCCCTTTCACAGACGCATATGAAGGCAACGTCCATTCTGCCCATTCCCTTCCCTTCCCGTCCTTTGATTAATAAATAAATCTTTTCTTTGTGATAACTTATTAAAATTGATTTCTCTCTTTAAATTAATAATTAATAATATTTTCTTTTTACATTAGCAACATTTCCCATAATTAATACAATGTTGTACATTTTACAAATAGCTTAAAATTATGAGCATACATATTTTTCATCATCATTAACAAATTTAAGACAATAAACGTAATCATTGCATTAAAATATTGCAATTAGACGCCAACTCTTGATATTTTGATATTATTTGCATAACTCAATGCATTTAGTTTAATAAATGTCGCTGTAAACTGGGCTTTTTTTATTAAAATTTAAAATAAATTGACTGTGTTTATATTAGAGTGCCATTAACGCTTAGTACAAATATTGATACATAGTGAATTTTACAGCCTGTATATTTACCTATTGGTAATAATTCTGTCAACTTTTTAGTTGGATTTTGCGAGGTAATAATAATGTGATGTGTTGATAGAATACTGTTTATTGTCATTAATTGACTGATTTTCTTTGCTGTGGCAATTGTGCATTTTCTGATATTTACGCACTAGTATCCAATTGGTTGGTTTCACATCCAATTGAACAGGCAATAGGAAATCAAGCCGCCACCCCAACCATATCTGGTCTTGGGATGGCGGCTTAATTTCTTATTGCCTGTGCAATTGGATGTGAAACCAACCAATTGGATATTAGTGCGTAAATATCAGAAAATGCACAATTGCCACAGCAAAGAAAATCAGTCAATTAATGACAATAAACAGTATTCTATCAACACATCACATTATTATTACCTCGCAAAATCCAACTAAAAAGTTGACAGAATTATTACCAATAGGTAAATATACAGGCTGTAAAATTCACTATGTATCAATATTTGTACTAAGCGTTAATGGCACTCTAATATAAACACAGTCAATTTATTTTAAATTGTAATGAAAAAGGCCCAGTTTACAGCAACATTTATTAAACAAAATGCATTGAGTTATGCAAACAATATCAAAATATCAAGAGGTGAAGTCTAACTGCAATATTTTAATCCAATATTTATGTTTATAGTCTTTAATTTATTAATGATGATGAAAAATATGTATGTGTTGAAGATAGTACTATAAAACCAGTTTTTTGATGGATTTCAAACAAAATGTCAACTATCTATAACTTGATAAACAAATTAGAAGTACACCTGCAAAAGGTTGTTGAAATAGAAAAAAATATCAGGTAAATAGTGACAGGAAAGCTGGGTAACAAGGGCCAGCCACTAATTCAGTCAAAAGAAGATGCAATGAATAAACTAGGAAATATTTTAGACAAAAAGAATAAAGAAGCATTACTAAATCTACAGGGAACAATTCTATCAAGTCTGAAGTTCAACAATGTGGCCTACTATTTGTGGGAGTTCTGGCAGGGGGCCAAAAAAATAATTAGACAATCAAACCAATTGAAGGAACAGGAATTCAAAAGGAACTCAACACCAATGATGACAAAACCGACCTAATGGAAACAGATGAAAATTAAACACAAGCAAGGAGCAGAACCGCTTCAAGAAATACAGAAGATTTATCAAATGAAAATCAAGAGGAAGCACAAGTTGCAAGAAAATAAGAAAAATTAAGCCCAGGAAAATTAATGAAGAGCAACTAACGCTCCTGAAGTTTTTAAAGTGGCACCTGTGGCTGAGGGGGCCACAGGGAAACAATTAGTAAGTCTTTTTATATTTTACTTATATTTATTTTAGTCATCACCAGGAATGGGGATGAGGTTGCGGAAGTAGTGGCTTATACACCAAGTTGGTTTTACAGGGGTTACCAGTCACTGGTAGCCCCTGTAAAAAATAAATAAAAACCAAATAAATAAAATAATTCAACAGAATATGAATAATTTTTCAAGTATTGAAGCTAAAAATAGGGAATATTTACCACCCGCGGGGTAATTGCCATGGTTGAAGGAAGCATATGAAATAGAATCAAGTATCAACTTCAAAGAAATGAATTAAATTCATGGGGATTTCAAACTAAACTTTGATGAATATATACAAAAGCATTTAAAGATTCCCCTTCACAAACATCAATGAATATGAAAAGAATTTAATAAAAACTGACTTTCAAATTGGAACTGAATATCTGAAAACTGCAATTTTTAATGAATTATTCAAAGCATTATCAAATAAAGTCAGGGACACAGTCCTCGTGAATAATTTTAAACCTTTATTTATTTTGTTTGCCAAGGCCTGGGGGGCTGATTCAAGTTGGGTGCCCCCAGGAACCCTCTTCAAATTCAATCAAATATCCTATATTAATAGGTTAGTACAAACTTTCAAAAAATTGTGCATGTTCTCAGAAAAGTATACCTTGCAACGAATCCACGTCGTGTTGTACATGGGAATCCTGCTCCACTGCATATTAAAAGCCAACGTGAAAAATTAGAAGATGCATCTATACAGATTGACATATGCTGCATAGCCCTTGACAGACAGAAGACACCACAGAGATACAGGACTGTTGAGAACGTCCTATATAACTCATTTGCAATAGCAACACTATACAGGTACTATGTGCCCCCTGAAAAAACCTACTAGTCAATTCACTCACCCTCCTCCCTTTTATCAAACAATCAACAACCACTGGGGTACAGGGCGCCACCCCTCTAGCAATTGCATCCAGGGTTGTCCACCACGTACAGAAGAGTATGTGGATCCAATTAGATGCACTAGCTGAAAATTTAATTTTGAGGTATAATTCCCCAGAATAATCACATTCCCTTTGCAATTAGCATCCCCCAAATAAATATTTTTCCCTTGCAAATTAAATTTTTTTAATTTTTTATATTTTAATACTAAAATTTTAATATCAAAATATGTAATATTAAAATTTTTATAGTAAAATTTTAATTTTAAATATTTTAAATATTAAAATTTTAGTATCTAGAAGTTAATATTAAAATTTTAATAATACATATTTCAATATTGAATATAGCACAATTAAATAAAAATAGTTAAATTTTGAATATTTAAATTTTAAGATTTATAATTATAATTATAATTATAATTTTACTTTTAATGTTTTAATTTTAATTTTTAAATTATAATAGTAATATATAATTAGGTTGATAATAATAAAGGGACAGTTGAATAAAGTGAACACATAAAATAATAAAATATGATTTAAAATGTGTTTATTTAGTTGCTCATTGAGTAAGGGCTCATATATTACATAGATAAACATTGAGAATTGGATTTATCTGCATCATGCAGCCCACTCCACTTATATTCTAAATAAATGATTGTTTAGAACTCAAATTACCTTTCCCTTGTAACATGATTTGATAAACATATTCAATATAATTGACCTGCGTCCTAAGTATTAATTAGTAAGTAATATATGAAAATCATTGGTTTCCGTGTTGTATGGCTATAGTGGCACTGATTTAATAAGTATCAGATGATGACCTGCAAGGTCTGATTTGTGGATTAACAAAGCCAAAGTACCAACAAGGATTCACAATTTTTTAAATAAAATAATTCTATTTCTATCTTTTTTAATTTATTTATTTGTTAGTGAAAAAGCCAATAATAATATTCAGTGCATTATAAGAAAAAATACATATCTCTATATCTAGTATAATTAATTTTACTTACCTTTTGTACAGATTCTTATATGTCTATAATACAATCAAACGTCACATCATTATGTATAAATAATAATTTTTGAGGCCTAATAAAAACAACATAAATAAAAATAAAAACAAAGTAAACCGGAGAGCCCATTTATCTGATTGGCTCAGAGGCCAGGGCTTTAGGGAGGAAGGATTCTGAGTGCTTGTAAAAAGCTGCCACCAAATTGGGTGGCATTGCAAATTGGCTGACCTCAAGAATATTGAATAGATCCTCAGTGTCCTGAGGAAGGCCTTATTTCACCTTTTTCTTGATCCAACCAAACACCTCCTCAATTGGATTCAGTAATGGGGAATACTGTAAATTCAGAACCTAAACGTAAAAATGCGGGATTGTCAAATCCTTGGTCCAAATTTTGAATCACTTTTGCGGGATAGCCTTTTTTAATTAAATTGAATTCTTTGTATTTTTATTTGAATATTTAAAAATGCGGGAAATCATAGACACTTTGCAAAGTTCAAGTCAAACTGCATATTTCCAATGGACAAAATGAATTAACTGGAATCAGATTTGAAGTGTTCAAATCCATCAACCATTTTCATTAAGTTTACTATGTTTTTTGAAATTGCGGGATTGTCAAATCCAAGGACCAAATTTCAAACCACTTTTGATGCCACTAGTAAACTCAGATATTAATTGCGGGAACTGGAATCTGAATTGAATGTACAGTAAGCACACTAGGAAACACCAACCCAAATAAAGAAGCTTCATCACAACTAAAATCAAATGAAGAATTCAATCTCAATAACCATAATTAGACATAAAAAGTTATTAAACTTTAAAATCTTCCAAAACTAGAAAGGATACAATATTATACACTTCAAATCACGGATATAGAAACTCTGCTACTTTTCAAGGCTAAATCAAGAGAAAATAATTACTCACAACTCAACCAATAAATCCAAATAAATACATATGTAATATAAAATGTATTTTTTATTTTATTTTTATAGACTGTCAATCACATTCCCAACCAGCTCCTGCACCAGCCTGCGGGGCAGCCTGTCTATGAGGGCGTCCCAGAGGGTCCAAGAACAGACCCAGAATCCAACTCAAGGGGAGTCATGCCAATACACAGGCCTCCCAAGGTTTCAGTGCCAGCCAACCACCTCCCACATCCCAAGCCCAATCAACCAGCCTGAATCCCA
The DNA here is from genome assembly GCA_014839935.2 of Entomophthora muscae. Lineage (NCBI taxonomy): Eukaryota > Fungi > Entomophthoromycota > Entomophthoromycetes > Entomophthorales > Entomophthoraceae > Entomophthora > Entomophthora muscae. The sequence continues at coordinate 250,716 of QTSX02002254.1, forward strand.
GACAGAAGCCACTCTCAAGGCCTACCACAAAAGTCTCCTACACCAGGGTCATTGGGAACACTGAGGTTACTTAAACCTCTACTGTATACCCAGTCATCACCCGGCCCCGCACTCTTGACCCAATAGTTGCTACTTCCTGCCCCCGCGTTTTTGATACCTCCTATCAGCCATTGGCCACAACTGAGG